>KK112019.1:191290-211800 GCA_000611955.2 Stegodyphus mimosarum | reverse complement strand
ATGTATTCCTAAATGGAAGAGAATGTGAGGAACTATCGCATTTTCCTGGCTTAGTTTCGTATTGTAAATGGATAACACTTGCAGTTGGCAACGGGAAGATTCGTGGCTCGAATGCTGGCGAGAATATAGCTTATTATTGTGCTTTTCGCTTCAAAAATTCTTATAGTCTGTATATTTGGTACTTATTAATTAAAACCGAAGCACCCTCTGCATGTTTGTAACTCAGTCTCAGAAATATTAATAGACGGATTTGAAATTTGAGTGTTTGTAGGAAGTGGAGATAGGTTATTAAGAACCCAGAATTTCAACCGTCTTTCCGAGAGTATACAAAACTTGAAAACTGAACAATCGATGCCATATATTCACTAATAGATTTTTAATATTAGTCAGACAGAGGAATTTATATTACTTATCGAAGAATTTTTTTATAATAGGAACAAGTGCTGGCTATGTTGAGCATGCAGAATCATTTATTTTTTACTGCAGGTGCTAAAATTCGCTGAATTTATCTTTTGAATCGAATTGTCTTTCGAGTGATATACAAACTTCGTATCTACCGACTCCATACGTATTCGAAAAATTGCAAAACATAAAAATTTCAAAACAATGTTTACAGTTTGGACAAACATTGGATACTTTTATTGTGTTTTCATTCTTCTTTTAACTATTTATTTACATATTTTGATTAACTAAAATGGATAAATTAGATTTCTATTTTAAACGGAATGTGCTGTATTTTGGAAGCTCATTCTCAACAATGTATGTAATAATTCGTTAAAAAGAATAGGAAAGTGAAAAAGCCTAAAAGGCTATTAGCAATAATAAATGATATCTTACAAGTCCAAAACAAAAAATGTTACATATAAAATATTAAAAAATGAAAGGCGGAAATCTCTTTCTTTTAGGATAACAGGAGCTAAAGATGAAACAAAATAGTTTAAGTTTGTTTATGCAAATAATTAATATTTGATCAAAGAGTTTATTAAATCAAATGCAATTAAAGATGTTGAGCATTAGGTGTATTTCCATCAAAAAGCTATTTTTATGTTTTGGATCTTTACTGTCACTTCCCCCTTTTGCTTCCTCGCCAGAATGCGAATTAGACTTAGTATTTAAGCTAAGGTTGTTAGATTAAGACAAGGTATGTTTCTGCCTGTGCAGGCGCACGTTACGTTTCTTCCAGTTCTAATAGTCTGAATCTTGGCTTTGCATTATTCGCAGACGATATTTGAATATCTACGCTGGTTAGGTTTGTGAGCCAGCTTCGCATTAATTGAATTATGTAGTCTATGACTATTAACTTATTTAAATTTAAATTACATTTTACTGTTGTTTTAAGTTGTTCTCACCATAATGTTAGCAGTGTGTTTAAGCACCAAGTGGCCTTTTTTCCTATTTTAGTTATAATAAAGGATTCTTTACATCCTTCCCAAGTCTCAGTTGTTACATTAGACTTAGAGATAAGGAGCTGTTACTCTGTTTAGAGATTGGATCCAGTTTATGATAGCTAAGCAAATCGAACTTTATTTAGGTACGTTTCAAAATATAATGTTCATCCATTTGGAATTTTTCTTAAGGAACTGAAAAGTAACGCGCTCCATTTTTCTCCTTCAGTCATTTAGTATACAGAGAAAACAAAATATATGCAGGTCAAAACTATGTATCACAGGTTATTTTCTGACATTCAAGCATAAGAGCCGAAACCCTACAAAGTTCATAAGATCTGTTTTTAGCCGCATCATTTGGACCACCTGGTGACAACGATTTTGACTTCTTCAGCACAGTTAGAGTTACTTCATCTTGTAAGTATTTATTTCCTTAGGCGCAATGCATCATTTGGTCCATTCACGATGATATCATTCTCCGACTCTTTTGATTATGTGTTAGCATCTTCGGACCCATCATTCATTGTCTTTGCTACAAATTTCCAATTTCTCATGATCGTATGCTGTGTAAGGTTTTAGTTAAACTAACCAAGTTTTATTTTAATTTAAATCTGTCTATCTCCTCTCTGCTTCAACTTCCCGTCAGAAGAAGCGCGCGTTTTCAGCTTATGCTAATTTTGAAGTACAGCGAAGTACTATTTAAGCCAGAGGTAGAAACCTCTTATTGTGAGAGAGCTTAGCCTCAGACCACGGTCACTCTGCTCAACGTTCGTCTGACCAGCTATCAGTTTAAATTTATAAGCCATAGTGCTTACTACGTAATTGCATTGTAAAACAATTTGAAGTACGTTAGTATTAGTATATCTTGCTACGCACCCTTTTAGGTAGAGGCCAATCTCCGCGAATCGCTCTGTGAGTAAACTTTGATTTACTTTCTATTTTAGGTTTAGTATTTAAATATTATTTGATTGTTAAGTTCGACCCAAGTGCGGTCTTTCACTTTCTGTATTCCTCCCGAGTTGGGAAGTTTGTAATTAATAGTGATTTAATAAAAGAGGATTTCAAATCCCTTCACGTGCAGTTACTATCCAGCCCAGCAGTACATCAGAACAAAGCTTACATTACATCAGCTCACTGTTCCAGTTCAGGACTTAGAACTTGAGGATAAGAACCCGATTACAGACTGTATTTATGTTTCCAAAAATGATGCACAGAACACTAAGTCCTGATAGCTGTACCATACTATGTTGGTATTTTCTACGAGTATGTAGAGATAATTCCATCGGTGATTTCAAGACAGGTACTCAGTTCAGTGACTGACTTCAAGGTACGTACTCAGTACTTCTAAGATGCTTTTGAGAGTAACTGGTCATGAAGCTGTTGCAGATCCACCGGACTATAGTAATTCAGTACTCCTTCCAGCATGCTTTCTTTGTGTAACGGTTTCACACTCGGCGCGTGTCCAGGTTCGAATTCCGGCGAGGGTATTGCTCATTTTTCATGTCTCCTGCTTAAAGAAAAATACTAATGGCTTTACAAATTTCTGGTAACAAAATAGTATCCATTAATTTTCCACCTTTCTTCCTACATTACAAAGGAGAAATAAAGGTCTTTCAAACCCTTTACTCAGCAATTTAGGAATTAATACAAAATAACAATAGCAATGACAGCAGTGTTACACTAGTCCCTCTTTGACCCTCAATTTCAATGCATATTCTGCAGTGTCAAAATTCACAAGAACTAATTAAAATGAAATTTCTTAACCTCAATACAGTCTTTAAAGCTGTCACTGAATCCTTTGGAAGGATATAGGTCAAAGGATAAGTACCTGAACGAAAAACCTAAACAGAATAAAAAAACACAAATTATAAATCCTTTTTACAAGGAATTCTAATTATGTTTCCTAAAAGAATGTTTAATAAAAGAACCACATATCTTAAATCGGATTTAATTAATTAGGACTAAGCTTCTTGAAAACAAAAACTATGGTATACCTGATTTTGTATTATATCTCTTTGTTTATTCTAATGAAGCCATTGAGGTATGACACTGCTCAAAAGAATAGGATAAATACGTTCTATTTTTTCTCATCCATCTTGGCAACAATAATACTTAAAACCTTTCTTAATCTACAGCTGATAAGAATTCAAGATACTCACCATTATTCCATATATCATGAATAATTGACAGCTTAGTAGTAAGCAACTGGTTTAAGTTAGTGTTTATTCCCGTTGTTAAATCTAGTTTTAAATTAATGATCTGCGTAAACGTTCCTTTGTGAAATAATGACAAGTTAATCGGGATAGGATTTTTGGTTTTAAGCTTGGGGTTATAGAATTGGAGCAATGTAGTTCTCTTCTGAAGGGAAAGATTCTTTGCTATACTTGACAGCTATTTTAAAGTTTATTCCTTAGTTGGAACATATAAAAATCCCGCTGTCATATTCCCTCCAGGCAGAGCCGGTGTGCCTTAGAAAGTTCTTTGGTACATCCTGAGGCGATCCCGTAACATGAAATACCGCCGGAGAGCTCCAACTTCGACCAAGTCAAAATATATCAAATGAGATTAAATTATGAGATCAAGTTTTTTTCGCAATGAATGAGATATTTTCTAAAAGCAACTTGGAATTGTGTGACCTAAAATCCATTGATTATCGTTTATAAATAGCATAAAGTTTGCTCTCGAATATAGTTTGAGATCATAAAAAGCGAATTAATGAGAACGGTAATTTTCCTACAGTATATTACAGTAATACGATTTAGGTAAAAATGAAGTCGTTAGTATCACATCGTGAAAAACCAAATGCGTCGGAAGAATGTTCAATGGAAACATCACGTTAATAAAGGGTTGTATACTAGCCAGCCTAAGACACTCAAAAATCAGGAGATTTTTTTAAGAAATCAGAAAATTTTCTCAATGACAAAATGATTTTTAAAAAATAAAAATATACAGAAAGTAAGTATATTTTTAAAAAGAAAAATCTGAAAGTTTTCGGATTTTAAATTACGTCTAAAGGGGCGTTTTTTTAGCATTTTGTGTGTTACCTTTATTTATTAAATATCATGATCTTCGCACTTAAACCACAAAACACAGTTCAAGAGCAATATCGCAAAATAATTTTAAAATGAGCATATCTTTAGAATTTCCGATACACAGTCTCACGCGCTGGAGATAAAAATGCTTTTTTTTCGTACAGTGTTGCCATTGCTCGCTTTGAAATCGTTGAGTTTCTTAATCAAAAATTCGTTAAAGTTTTACAAAATATGAAATCGATAATACAACAAATTCCAAATTTCATATTTGAACTTCCAGATGCCCATGTTTGTGTTGAAACGTTCAATATTCAAAATTTGGTGGCTCTAGATACCGTTGCTTTATCAAAATGAGGGAAACATATATACATTTATATAGATTCTGCATTATTTAATTTTTTTTAAATATAATACACGGCGATCATGTTTCGTGGCAACAATTTGAAAAGTGGAACAACGCTTTTAGTGAATCGACGCATAATGCCAAATCGAAATTAATAGTCCTTCTGGGCAAATTGCCCCCTTTGGATTAATAATTGCTGTCTTTTAAGACGTTTCAATTTCTCTCTCTAAATTTACACTGTAATTTGAGGGGGTTCATGATCTTACAAGAATGTGAAAATCCAACACATGAAAATACTAAATTTCAAAATTGCCGTAGTCTGACGATAGTTTTGTTCAGTTTTTACCATTTTCATAAGCAGTGTTTTAAGCTCTTTTTTTCTTTCATGTCATTTTACGTTTTTCTGATTTGGAGGAAAAGGTGTAAACACATTTTCCAAAACAGCAAAGCATGTGAATGCCTATAGTTATGAAGTCAGCAGCAAAAGAATTAAATTTTAAAAGAAACATTTGACCGTGAAAACTTTCCGCATATTAGCTATTCCTTAACGTAAATACCCGGATGAAGTAAAAGGTTGTATGGTATTTAAAACATGTAAACACCATAGTAGCACAGGAAGCATCACTTGAAGATACAGTAATTAAAGCTATTTATATTAATTTTCACAAATAAAGAGCAAGATATATTGATTTTTCTTTTTCACGTTAGGAGCGTTTTTCACTTTCTTGTAGAAAGTAAAGGGAATATTATAATCGCGGAAAATTTCAGGTATCATATTTCAGCAAAAATAACCATTTGAACGATGTTTTTGGGTGACATCTGTACATGCGGATAGAAAGAAGGACTAGCTTTGCCAAAAAGGATTGTAAAACGGATTTAAAATGGATTCAGAAGCGATTTTTTATGGCTGTACGTACGTATGTATGCATCTCACATAACTCAAGAATGAGCAGCCGCAGAACGTTGAAAATTTGTATATATGACTGCTATAACATGTAGTTGTGCACTTCCCTTTTTCATTGCAATTAACTGCCCCAATCGTATATATATATATATGTTTATATTCCCACTCTGTTACCTGGCTTGGTGAGCTTATTTTTTTACTCTTATATGCTGCTAAATAGCGCAATTTTTGCTTTGAAAGTGATTGAATTATGTAGATTTTATATTCCGGTTAAGGATTTTATGCTTTTAGTTAATCTGCATGCAACAGTGTAGAATTAGCAACAATGTAAAAGTTTAAGTGGCGAGTTAAGCCTAACGAATCACAATTTGTTTACATTTGAAACTGAGTAGAATCGGGAGTTAAGTCAGTTTCTGCATCTTCAAAGTCTTTTTGCCGAGTGGGATCAAAAGTAAACTTTCAGTTTTAATCACCGAAACATCTGCCTTCTTCCCCGCTGGTCGAATTGCTAGTTTTTGCATATAAACTCTCATTTTAATAGCGAAATTGTTTTTAACTCCTTTCAACTGTATTTGGTGTTTTAGGTTTTCTGTTTTTCACAGTTTTTAATGAAGGTGTTGTGAGTTTTAATGTTTTTTGTCTTACAGAGAAGTGAGAACTGAATAAGAAATATATCTCTAATGAAATTCGAGGAAATAAGTTTAAATGAGATACAGCAAAAAATGTGTATAATTTAATAGGCCATATAAGGAAAGTCAAGTGGTGTCCACATCAGATTGTTTTTAAATATTTCAACTGAAGTCAGCATTTGTATGCATACTTATATATAATACGTTTATGGTTAAAATTATGCTCTGGATTTTGAAATGATGAAGAAACAGAGTTGAGTATCTTATCAGTGCATCTGTTTTGAAAGACACAAATAAATGTACAAATATTGAATGTTTCATAAAATACTGCAATGGAGGGGGAAAGTTTAATTGAAATGATGTTTGTAAACCAAAATAACAAATGTTCTTTCTTAATTTTTGTATATTTTTTTCTTTATTTCTGTATATAACAAACATAAAGGATCATATGAAACATAGTTATGATAATCATATTTTTGCATGTATTTAGATATTGTTGTGATGCTGCCTTTACTTTTTTTCTATTTGAAATGACTAAATGGATAAGGTGACTTACAGTTATGGAAATGCAAAATTTCTTAATTAACACCAAGAAGCTTTCTAAATGTGCTTAAATGACAGTGTGTGCTATCTAAAGTGATGTGCTTAAATGACAGTTATTTCCTTCAAAAATAAATAAATAAATATAAATTGTCTTTGTTTCCAGATCTTCTGATATCATTTTTAAAATATGAATTTCTCTAATACAAATAGAATTAAACGATGAATTCGTTTCAGTGAATATGTAATATAGTCCATGGTTAAGACTAATCATAATTTTTACATATGTTAAAGAAGAAAAATATGTTTATTAATTAGCAATTAAAAGATTCACATTAAATCTTGGAGCGAAAATGGCTATTATTAAAATTTTAGGCTATTATTAAAAGCCAGAATCAAAAGTTGGGGTTGAATACTTCGCCGCTGAAGTATTTTCAGAATGTTGTCTTATAAATAAAATTAACTAGTTTAGTTCAGAAAGTTGCTGTGGAAATAAACTGGTCTCTTGCTGAAACTCCTGATGACATTTCTGCTCTTCTTACTGCTTATGATAATTAAGAGATATGCATCGCATAATTAAATGATATCAATATAATCACGTATGTTATTTTTAGGTCAATGTAAAGCATCAATAATCAGAAGATATTATCGCACTTTCCGCATCATGTCAGTAAATGTTTTGATTAAGGATTTGTTGTAAGCGACAAGAATAAGGCTACTAGTTTTGACAGTTAAGAAGCACGAAGAGCAAAGCTTTAATTGCAATTACACTTATTTTATTTGCAAATCTTTATTACGATGTTATATATCAACCTCAAATAGAACAGTTCTGTTAATCCCATCGACGCCATATCTTTTGTATACATGTCTTTCAAACAAATAAATAAATGAATTTTTTAAAAATAAAGAAAAGAGAAGCACCGTGACTGAATTAATTCGCTTATTTAAAAATCATTGCACACTTCCCCTTTGTTTAAAGTTGGACAGCTCTGTGTTGTAAAATGAGATTATCTCGCTTGCGTTTTGTATTTTATCGTAAATTGTGAAACAAGGTAATATTAAATACTTCTAATTCTTTTTTAAACTGATCCTAACAAATGTTTCACCGATAGCCGTATCCTTTTTTATCGGCTAGGCCGTATATATACGAACTGGAACATTTTTTGTGATGTCTCTAAGAACGTACGTATATATATGCGGGCATCTTAAAATATGCCCAAGAAATTAAGGCGATATATTAAAAGGCGAACGAATTCAGGTATATATTACCAGGCACATTTTGACATTAAAATCAAGAAAATAACTCTTTCTCATAGGAGATTTGGGCAATTTGTGCTTTCTTAGCGCAAACACAAGCTTGTCAGGAGTTAAAATAATGCATGCTGATATGTATAGAAAATAATTAAAGCATTCTCCTTCAACAAATTTTTACGAAATCTATATGCTTATTTTTAAGTAGTGTTGATCTTGTTCATAAAATCTCCTGCTTGTACGCTGTAAATTTATCTTTCCATAATACAACAAAGGAAAAATTAGCCGAAAATAAAAATGGTCATAAAACTATTCAAACTAAATTACTCCATTATATCTATACAGACAACCAACGAGCGGAGTGCCATGACGGTATGTGTACATTTAGAGAACAAATTTATGAAAATATGATAAAATGAAATTTCAAAAATTAGCACTAGGATAAAAGCGGGATAATTTAAATGACGTAAACGTCACATGTGAGCTAACATAGAATTAGAATACAGTATTGCTAAGACTGTCTTCAAATTCAATATGGTTCTCATCTGGCTTGAGCATATATATATTTTAGTTGGGAAGATAATGTAGAAGTTTATCCTTTTATGCTCTTTTCCGACTGAAAGACTGATGTCTAGTTCCTTCAATTATTTCATAACAAAGGTTATGAAGCTGTTTAAGGAGTTAGGCCATTGAATCTTTATTTGCTGAATAATTTTCACTTCATTGTAAATTTTTAATACATCGTAAAGACAACAAGAAATTTTTTAAATGTCATTCTTTATTTCGAAGTAAGAAAACAGTTTTTTTACTTCCTTATACGAAGTAAAGGAAGCGTTGTAGTCACGAAAACTTTCTGATACCATATTTCAACGAAAATATCCATTTTGGCCGCTATCGAATGCAATTTAATGATGTTTTTGTTGGCTATCTGAAGGTAGGAACAGAATAAAGGACTCTTTTCCCCCCAAAACATTACAAAACTGATTTAAAGTGGATTCTGGAGAGAATTCTTCGTAGCGTCTGTACGTATGTATGTATTTCGCATAACTCAAAAAGGAGTAGTCTCAGAACGTTGAAATTTTGTATATAGGACTGCTATAACATGTAGATGTGCACCTATTTTGGTTGCAATAGGTCTCACCAAAAAAATATAAATATATGTATATAAATATAAGCTCAGTAAGGTCAGTATTTTATTCTTAGATGTTGGTAAATTGTACATTTTTTGTTTTAAAAATGATTGAATTATGTTATTCTTATCTTCCGGTTAATGTTTTTGTGCCTTTAGTTAACTTGGATGTTATAATTGCAGAATTATCAACAATTTAAAAATTGTTTAAGTGCGACTAAGCCTAATTATTTTGGTCATAACGGCCATATTTGTGTACATTTGAAACTGAGCAGAATAGTGGATTTGTTGCCAAGGCTAGAAAAACTAAGCTCCGCAACAATAAAGATAACGCCTGTTATTATTGCGAATTAAATCATGAATCCATTCTGGAATTTATTCGGGAAAATAAGTGTTTAAGACTTACTTCGTAATTTTTAATATAGGTATTTTAAGTTTTTATGTATTTTTGCCTTGTCTGGAAGTGAGAACTGAATGAATTGAATGAGAAATACTGAATCGTCCTTGAAAAACTGTCTCTTTTTTGTTTTCTTTTGTTTGTTTAATTTCTTTTATAAATCGTTTTTGATTTATTATAGTATATGAATAGAACATGTGGCAATGATTAGATAATTCTTCCGATGATATGCATAATTTTTGTGCATTCTGAGTTGTAAAATGAATGGGATGTAACGCTGTTAAGTGAACCTAGCGTCAGGGTGTCGCTATGGTAAAAAATATAGTGAATTTTAAAGAGGGCATTTATTTTATTGTGGTTTATGCGCACCGGCGAAATAGATTTAATTCAATCCAATAAGTTTAAAAGAAATGCAAGAAAAAATGCGCACAATATAATATTTCGTACAAGGAGGTCATGTGGTGTGCACATAAGATTTTTTAAAAATTATATTACTCTGGATTTCCCAACGTTTGTTCAAATCTTTCGAGTTTTAAAACCTAACAAATGTCTTTAATTATAATGAGTTTAATTATAATTTGAGAATATTTTGATTTTTGATTTTTATTCGATTAAAGAGCATAAAAGATACTTTATTTACATGCTTTTGATATTTTAAATAATATTTTATACACATTTTTTGTTTTTATATGAAGGGTTTATATTTTTATATGAATATTTTTTATGACATTTGTTTTATATGAACAGTTTTAGGATTTAAGGAAGCTATCCAAAGTTTACATTTTAAGATATAGTCTTAGCAACAATTATGAAAACGTCTTAGAATTTCTCAAATTACTCTCAATTTGAACAACTGAAGGCAATTAAAAAGTACAAAGCTGTGAAAACTACGTTTGAAATGTCCACTCTAACAGCTTGTTAAATTACATGTCCTTCCTTCAAAAAATATTTAATGCAGTACTTTGAGGTTGATATTGTTATAAAATTTAGATTTAGACAGACATATATGAAATAGATTTAAAAGAATATAAAAATAGTCGAAAATCAGCTAACTTTCATTAAAAATTAAGTACTTTGTCTTATTTAAAAAGCAGCTGTTTAACGATTGGATAAAAATGATTCATATTCACTTACACGATATTTTATTTACAGTTTGCGATATAAAATCATCTGACGAGCACTGCCAAAAGCATTTTACTGCTGTCTCTATAAATTTAGTTGCAATCAAGACCTGAAATTGGAAATCCTCCAAATTGAGAACGATTCTCGTCAATCTTATTAGAACAGGCAGAAATGGAAAAAAGAGAGCTTTTCAAACATTATGCGAAGGACATCCGTGGCTTCCACATCTATGACATTGTGAGCACATAAGAATTTTTTATGTAAATTTCCGGAAGTCTTCATTATGCAAAAGCCATATCTGCTGGTCCAAAGAGTGTAATTTAATACGTAAATTTTAGGGTAAATCTTTTTCTTGACAGCCAGGTTTTTCTTTGAAATTATTCCGTTAACTGAAACAAAGTTATGTAACTATACTGACTGCTTATATCTTGACATATTCGCAACTATAAAAAACGGAACACTTCTCTATATTGCGCAGCCTATGGTAAAGTTACTCTGACAAAGGTGGAATGAGGCTAGGATTATTCTCCATTCCTTCCAGAAGACTGGAATTCATGGAATTTTTTACTCTTGGTCAAGTGCAGAATCCAGTTACCTACAATGGAATCACAGCCGGATATTTGCAGCTAATTTTAATAGCTCAGGTACGCTGTGCTATTAAATGCGGTGCTTTTAGGTATCAGTTAACTAACTGTTAACCACGGCCAATATTCTGAAAAATTCTTCCGGTTCATCATAAACCTACTGAGACTGTCTCACAAAGAAGGAATTCCAAATTTCAACTCTCATTTTTTTCTGAAATACATGTGAATCTAGTGATCTAAATTACATAACTGTATAAGAATTAACTACTAATATTCTAAAACTAATCCCAAAAAATCACTAGATATTGAACTTTTGATCTCCAAGGCAAGCCTTTGGAAGAAGTTTGGCAGATTTTTAAAATTTCTTGAAATCTCCAAAACTTTGCTAACTTCGCTCGTTCGCCAAATACATCGCATATTTTCGACTTTCTATTTATGTCGAATTAGCAGTTAATTTTTTGTAACATCATGTGCTTTTAGATGAACAAAAACATTTGTGTTTTTAGGTGTATTTTACTTTATTTACAATACTTTCCATGTTTTACTGTAAACGTTTCCACACTTTACAAGGTATTTTCTCCCTCCTTCCAGCATGTTCTTGTGGTGTAACGGTAGCACACTCGGCGCGCATTCGAGAATTTCAGGTTCGAGTCCCAGTGAGGGCATTGTTAATTTTTTATGTTCTTCCATCCAACAAATAACCTTATATTTCTACAGTGGCGTCCAAACTAAAAGTTTGTGGCCGATAATTCGTCATCACCAGGATTTGGCAACTGGATCTCCTAATCCCCTGTCGTCCTTTAAAAGGGGGAGTATTTAAGGTATTTTCTCCCTCCTTCCAGTATGCCTTCGTAGCGTAACGGTAGCATACTCGACGCATATTCGAAAGGTCCAGGTTCGAGTCCAGGCAAGGGCATTGCACATTTTTCACTTCTGCTTCAAGATAACCTACAACATTTTCGATTTTAAACCGATTAGAGGAAAAAAGTACAACTGATTCTGCACACTCAAAAGGAAAGCAGTTGATTTAAAAGCAACTGCTAAATTCTTAGCATTTTATTTCATTCAAAAAATAAAGAAATCAAAATTAGACATCTAAGACAACTGTGTTATGATTCGGTGGATTTAGAATTTTTTCTTTCGATAACCTTAGATCAAGAAAAGACACATAGAAATGTTTTCCTTTTCTGTTGTATATAGAAGTTAATTCTAATCAAATCTTTTGTGCGTTATTTATGTTACATGTTCACTTAAATGCAAACTGTTGTCTTATTTTTATAAGTATTTTAATTTTGCAAGCTGCAAGTAAGTTTATTTTAGCTTGCATTTGATCACCCAAGTCTCAAAATTAGGCAGACATGGATTCGATTTTTAATAATAATTAATTCAAAACTATAACTGGGTGGGGTAAATACACATACTATTTTCTCGATATTGTTTCAAAATTATATAACCAGGTATTTGAAATTTACAAGTTTTACGCTGAAGGGTATCAAATTGAAAAATTAGATTTCTGAGATCTGAAAAAAATCTGAATATCAAAGGCAAATTACAATTAATGAAGAAATCATCATTGCCTCATCATCTGAAGATATTGATTCCGAAAATAATCAGAAAGAGAATTCATAGATATTTTGTCAAATAATGTATCTGGGGAAAAAAGGCCACAACGCCTCAGCCATGCGTGATATCATGGGATTATAAAGAAAAGGCCGTAAAGTTCTGAAGTAGTATAAAAAAAGGGGGAGGGAGGAAATGTATCTAAGAGTGTGTTTAAAATCAATAGTGCCTTTACATTATAGGGAGAAAGATTTCTTCCTTATAATCGGGTAATCCAATAAATGAAATAAAGTAAAATAAGGAATATTTTAGCTGGTATGCCTATTACACATAAGAAAACCATTTAAAGCTCCTATATTCCTATCTGGAATTAAACTCTCGTCAAATTAGCACTGTTTAGGGTTTTATTCCTGAGCCGCTGCTCAGAGTTTCGGCACTTTTAATTCGTTTCAGCTCGTTAACTGCAACTGGTGTAAAAGATCTTACTGCGTCATTTTTTTTTTTCGATTTCATCTGTACTATGTATTCAATCTGTAGCCAGCATATTCATTATCACGTAAGCTTGTACTGTTTGTATCGCACCAAACTGGATTACAACATGAGATTTCTTCTACTGTAAAATGCATGACTTTCAGAACACTTTTGTGTTCTCATTTAATTTAAAAAAAAAATAAGTTTCCATCTTTCGCATCTGGTCATTTTAATTTTTTATGCATTGATAGCCAAAATTTATACTTTTCTTTTTTTTAATCTATGTTGTTGTTGTTTCGAAATTCCCTTGGGGCACAAGTCCAAGAGAGCAAGTCCAAGCCTACACCAAGTCCAAGAGATCTTGCCGCACAAGTAAATCGCTGACGTCGTTCTGCCGACAGTTGTCTCAGAGAGACACTTATACAATCCAGTAGGTGAGAGGGAGAAGCAGAGAGGGAACAGGCACACGAGGGGAAGGTCTTTTCTCCCTCTTTGAATTTCATGCATCGAAGATGCCCACTTCTGTATCTGGCCATGGCCGTTTGGATAGGCCTAGATCTTTTACTCAGAAGTGGCAGGCCTGGTTGTTCAGCGAAATACCATGAACAGGAGAAATTTTCCATGCCATGTTAGTTTTATGTTTGTAATAGGAATGAATTTCAGTTGGGCATAGATCAGTGGAAGTGGTGTAGGGAGATCACAACCTTTTCTTGCCAGATCGTCAGCTGTTTCGTTACCATACACCCCAACATGGGACGGTATCCACTGGAGATATATTGATTTACTCTGTCCAAGCTCGAAAAGTTTAGATACAATATCCTGAATGGTCTTATCCATGATCTTCGGCCAGTTTTTAAGGTACTGAATGGAGCTTCTGCTGTCTTTCAGAATCCGCATAATGTCACTACTTGAATAGAGAGTATAATCAAATGCTTGGCTGATGGTGATAAGTTCCTATCTGAAGACGGAGCAATGATAAGAGTTTCTGATGTTGCATCTGATATCTCCTTCAGGGGTGTTCCAATAAATGCCACTTTCTGCTCTACCCTTATCTGATCTACTTCCATCTGTATAAATCACAAGGGCCTGGGCTGAAATATCATTAATAATTTCAAGAGCCATTTGCCTGAGAAGTTCCGGGTGATGGTTGCCCTTGACAATATTAGTCGACAATTCCTCACGGATGTTAACATGATTAAAAGAAGTATCTGGAGCAAAATGGTTAAACGGTATAGATGTTTCAACATTTAAATTGATAAAATCCGAATTCCACACGTAATTGAGTAGGCTGTCTCTCTTTAAGCGTTTATTGTTTGTCCAATTTAAAATAAAGGCTGAGGTCCGATTATAAGGACCCAAACTCTTAAGCTTGTTAAAATAATTGTGAGAATTCACCTTAAAACGCATTCCCAAAGGCTGGATGTTCGTCTCATAGCGAACAACATCGTTTGGACAACTATTTCTAAGGCCAGTAATGATTCTCGCCGCACTCAGCTGTACTCTCTCCAATTTCCTCAAGTTAGTAGCTGAAGCCAATTGATAGATTTGGTAACCCTATTTAAGGACAGGGCAGACTAGGGTGAAGTAGGTTTTTCTAAGGTAGTGGCGTAGTGGCTTCATTTAGCATTATATACTTTTGTTTTATCTCTTCATTTATCATTACATACTTTTGTTCTGCGAATCAATTCCATATTTTAGAAACTGCACTTTAAAAATCCAGACAGTCACCAAATAGTTCTACATCGTCAAATCTCGTTATTATTTTAGAATTTTTATTCTACCTTTGTATAGACTGTTAGTAGCTAAATTTTTAGTTATTATTTATATCTAGACGAGCAAATTCACATATCGTTTTTACCATTAAAACTGAAACTTCAAGATTGTTAGAAACAATGTCAGAATTACTTAATTATCTATATTTAGTTACAGTTGGGTTCAAATTGATTAACAGTGCTACGTTAATAAAGGTAATAAGGATTATCTATGACCGATTAAGAAATTTAACTAGCATTCATTGTGAATGATTCATAACATTAATTAACGTTGCTCTCAGAGATTAGTAACGCTACATGGTGACCTTCACAACTATTTCCTTTTCATAAATTTGTACCCAATGATCCTATTATCTGGCAGTGTCCCTTTCAGTATTATCTCTGTAGAAGACGCAGAACAGAGTAACTTTAACTGAATTATTCATGCATTACTAATAAGCTTCAGCTTATCCACTTAAAGATTACTCACTGCACCTAGAATTAGTAAGAAGGTTTTCATAATAAGTTGAAAATTTCCTAACTTTAAAAAAAAATTAAATCTATTGTGTTTTCCTTTCATGGTTCCACGAATTCAGCCACGACTCAACCACTGTAATACTTGATTTTTTCAATTCTTGTAATTCTTTTTCCTTTGCTGTAATATTTGATTTCTTTTTTTCTATTAAATTAATTATAAATCAAAAGAATGCATGACTAATTTTGCAATCCTGTATGATGTATTAATAAGTTTTTTTCAAAACAGTTTTTGCCTTGCTTTCGTTCTCAAGTAAAGAACTGAAGATCAGAAACAAAGAGTTCAAAACATAGTCATTCAAAATGAACATGACTTTGTGTTACCAACTGTTCGCAAATATCATCAGTCATTTTTAACTCGTTACACAAGAAGCTAAATTTATTTTGAAATTTGTTTAGATAGCCCGTAAGAACAGAAAATGCATTTCACATAACGAAAGAAAACATTCAGTAGAGGAAAAGTAAACAATTTATGTTATATTATTAACCACTATGCAAATCCTCTTTGAGCCAGAATGGAGTGATTTCCAAAAGAAAACTTTTTAGAATAAGCAGAATCAAATCAAATTAGATTTGTAAGCCACTTCTATCAGTTAAGCGTGGGACTTTTTTAAATGTGTTCTGCTATATATCACATTATAATGTAAAATCTGCTGGTTGTTGCATGATGTATAATGCCATACGTCGCCAACCAAAGAATCGCTTTGTTTGGGATTTTCTTATTGAACTGTTCTTTTTATTTAAACATAAGGTACACATACAATAAAATATACCAATATATGTGGTAAAAAAATTAAAATGTTCTGAGAAGATGTATTGGACATTTATTATAAATTTGTAGATTCACTCTTTGTAACATTCTCCGTTAGTTGATGAACACCACTATGTTAGAACGAGGGATAGGTCAATTGTGTAAATTTCAAATTTTGAGAAGAAGGAAGAATATTTTTTGTCTTTTGTTATTCGGAAGTAGACATCTCTTGATGTAGTGGGTAGCGTCCACTAATGTTTCACTTGCGTAGTATTTACAGAGATCATTCCTTTGAGAAATATCTGGATATTTTTTTAAATTTCCAGTGGGGGGTAACAGCCGTTATAGGGGTTGGCCGCGACTAAGGTTGGAAGCGATGGTCACTTTATCATGGAGGTTCCTAATAGGTGGACCACCGTTGTCTCCTACGAACGGACAGACAATTTACATTCATGTCTTCTCCAATATTCGAACCCGGGCCTTTCGGTTCGGCAGTCAGACTCGTTAACCACTTTTCCGTCTGGATATATATATATATATGTGCGTCGTGAACATCATTCTTCCTGTTGTGTCATCCTCCACCTTAAAATAGTTTCCTTTTATAACTTTATGCTTGACTATTTATCAGAGCGGCACCTTAGTACGTATGGTTTCTTTTAAGACAACTTTTATTTCTTTTGTTTTCATTAACATACTAATTAGCTAATTGAGACTCACTTTTAAACTTTATAATGCATTATTCCTGTCAGGAAAAGCTTCTATTTTATTCCTGGCAGGCATGATTGTTATATCAGAATAAAACTTGTTTAAGCGATAAGACCCTCAGTTAAAAAGAACAGTGTTTCGCCGTTTAATTTAATACCTTGTTTATATGTTTCATCATCATCATTAATAGATTATAAAGAGTTTTTCTACTTTCTTTGTTGTTCTTCTTTGAGCCGTTCATATTACCTACTGGGTGTAGTTTATAGAAATTCTCCTGATATACCATCGTTAATGGTAACCTTTCTTTCATGTCATATCACCATACAGAAGGCTCGTCTGTCGACAAGTTTTCATTACAATGAAAGAACCTATACAGTTAGCTTCGCAATTGGGCTTTTATATCCACAGCAACTACACTTGCAAGGACGATAGGGTTCAGGGTTGGGAGGTGGCGAAGACTTTTGTAATGCACGTAAGCCCTATCTTTGAATCAGCAAAAGTTTTTATTTTATTTTAGCCATTCTTGTTAACATGAGGTAGATATGTAACATTATTCTCTCAAATGGTTTTAAATATATGGTTCTTAATTAGTTTTCGTCTTAGCTTCCAGGTTTTGCAACAACTCCATTGAACGTATTTGGTAGTACGTTAAAATCTCTGATGTAAACAAGCTACGAAAACCAAGGATAAAACTGAATTGCACTGTGCTCGAAATCTTGTTCTATACTAGGAAATGGCTTAGCCCTTTTACAATTAACTCATCTAGTATTTTTCCTCGTCCTGCCAGAAGAGAAATAGTAAGATATGTGTTTGGAAATACTTTGTTCCTTGGAAAAAGCATTACGTTACGTCTAGATTTTTGAGAAATATTCTTGTTTTAAGCATTAAGCATAAATTGAAATAATTATCAATCTGCTAAGTTAAGTTTTTTAAGATTTGCAAGAACATCTCTTGGAACTTTGCCACTCTTGGTGGACCTCGTAATATTATTTGTACCTTCTTCTACGAAACTTAGATCATTATCCGTTTTGGGATTTCGTTGCTTTTTAAACGAATGTTTAAGTGAATGTTTTGATCACAGTTATTATTATCTTGAGAGAAAAAGAAATTAGTAATAAGTCTTATGGTTTCCTCAATTATCTCCGTAAAAGAGTTGTTGGATTTTTTTATTCTGTTTAACTTTTACCTTTAGTTATATCCATAATCTGTCTCGAAGGAAAAGCTTTTTGTAAAGCTCTCCGAGAAAGTTTTCCTATGTCAATTTTGCCTTGAATATGTTATTTTTATACACCATTCATACTTTTTGTGTTCTCAGTTTGTTTTTGTTTCTTACCTAAATGTGTTATGTGTGACCCCAGACAAGATATCACTGTTACTCATCTGGACGAGTGTTCTGCACTAAATGATTTGGATTACAATGTTAAAAAGTATTGGAGAGATCATTGCGTAATGACTTGATGGTCAATGGCCTAGCATTTGTTTAATAACAATAATTCTTCTTATTTTCATTTACAGCATTTTGGAAATTTTTCATAAGTTTACAGATTTTCTTTCACTCTTCTTTAAGTTTTCAAGTCCGCCAAACTTTTTATATTAGTCTTTTCAAGGTTCATAATGTTTAAACTTTAAATTTCTAGCATATATTTTTAAAATTAAATTTATAATATTCGATTAAATTTTATAAGTCTATGAGGTTCAACTATTTAAATCTAAAGTTCTAACTCCAAACCCCACGAACACTTAACAAGCGAATATCGCTTAAGTGTGAACAGAACACGTGAGACTTAAGAAGGGTTTAAAACTCTTTATTATTCAGTATATTTACAATCAGTTCCGACATGGAACTTTACATAAAGCCGCCACTCGGACTTGAACTTAAATACTAATAATTTGAAATAAAGCTAGCTTCACTAAAGCTCTTAAAGAATATAACCGAAGCTATCAAAATCTAACTAGTTGACCCTTAAGTATTAATTAAATCGGCGAAGCCTAGCAAGGGCCTAAGATATGGCCGAGCGTAATAATAGCTAAAAGAGATGTAGCCAAAGGCAAACCCGCGCTAGTTAGGAAATCAGATTCTCTCTCCTGAAGTCGGTTAAGTCACGACTTAAATAGTACCCATTCTCATTTGCATTATTTGTGTTTCTGAAATTACATTCTGGCAGGAAATTGTAAGCTGAAATTAGAATAAGATAGAAAAGATACAAAACTTAAAATAACTGTTAATTAACATAAGATAAACCTTACAAGTCCTTTGTAGCAATGTTTTGATTGAGAGTTATGAAGAAATTTGAGATCTTCTCTTGTAAGCTAGTTCAGCTTATGTTTCTTATTTTATCTGTCAATGTTTTATGCTCTCTTGTAAATACTGAGTTTATTATACCATTATTTTATGGTCAATTTGACCCTTCTTAAAAATTTCACTATATTATAACTACTATTATTTCACTTATTAATTTCATTAATGCTTTTTATTAGCATCAAGTTTGCCATCCTTCTGCAAAGATTAGAGAGCTATTTGGATTATTGATCATGGTAACCGAGGCAATGTATTCTTCTATTCTGTATCCTTTTGCACTGGTTCCTCCGGACTCCATAAAATGCTTTTTAATAATCAAATAATACTTTTAAATGATTATTCCATAAAATGTTTTTTAATAATTTTAACGCTTTGCATTAAAATCTTCTCAGGCAGGTATAGTTAAATACTCATTACAATTAATAATATCTTCGATTTTTTTTACATGAAAGATAACGTCATCATGAGATGGAAGATAATAAGTAGATCGAAACTATTATCAAAGGCTGCTCAATTGTAATTCTTACTCGATAATTTATTCGGAACTGTAAATTTCTATCTCAAAGGCGTTTATGTACTTGAGTATAATTGCTTATTTTGATCCCCCTTTTTTTCTTTTTCTTTTCTTTTTACTTCATTATACGAAGTAAAACGGAAGTCTCATATTTCAACCAAAATATCCATTTTGACCCCTAACGAATGCAATTTAACGATGTTTTTGAGTAATCTAAACGTAAGGACAGAATAAAGGACTATTTCTTCCCAATAAAATTATAAAACTGATTTAAAATGGATTCTGAAGAGATTTTTTCGTGGCGTCTGTGCGTATGTACGAACATACGAACGTATGTATGTATGTATCTCGCATAACTCAAAAAGGACAAGCCTCAGAACGCTGAAATTTTGTATATGGGACTGCTATAAGATGTAGATGAGCACCTGTCATTTTGGTTGCAATTGGGTGCACCAAAAGTATAAATATATGTATACCCACTCTGTTACCCCACTCGTTGAGCTAAGTTTTTTTAAAAAAATTTTTTATGTGTTGGTAAATTGCGAATGTTTTACTTTAAATGTAATTGAATTATATTTTTCTTTTGTTCCGGTCAAGGTTTTATGCCTT
>KK112019.1:119293-190664 GCA_000611955.2 Stegodyphus mimosarum | reverse complement strand
TTCTTAAAGTACAGTTATGTTTGTAAATTTTGCTTTTTTTTTTTTTTTCTTTAAAAATGATTCAATTATGTTGTTCTTATCTTTCGGTTACGATTTTATGCCTTTAGGTAACCTGCATGCAATAATTGTGGAATTATCAACAATTTAAAAGTTTTTTTAAGTGCCGCTAAGCCTAATTTTTGGTTATGTTAGCGGATATATTTGTTTACATTTGATACTTAGCAGAATAGTGGATATGTATCCAATTTAGAGAAACTAAGCTTCGCAACAACAAAGTAACGTCTTGTTTTATTATTGCGAAGTAAATTATGCTTAATTCATTCTGGAATTATCATTTAAGTTATTAGCTTGTTTTTGCGTACAAACTGTAATTTTAACTGTAAAAATTGCTTTTTAATTGTTTTAACTGTACTTGGTGTTTTATGTTTTTCTATATCTTTCAATTTTTAATGAAAATATTTCGAATTTTCATGTATTTTTGCCTTACCGCGAAGTAAGAACTGAATGAATTAGAATCGCATGCGCATTAGGTAAGCGGCGCTGAATCGTCCGTGAAAAACTGCTTCTTTTTTATTTGTTTAATTTCTTTTTTTTCATCATTTTAGATTTATTATATTATTTGAATAGAACTTGTAATTCTTCAGATGCTATAATGTTCGCGCAGTCTGAATTATAAAATGAATGAGATTAACGCTGTTAAGTGAACCTAGCCCCGATAGTTAACTTTAAAGAGTGCATTTATTCTATCTACGCTATCGACGAAGTAATAGATTTAATTAAAAATTCGTTAACTGTTAATTCAATATGTTTAAATGAAATGCAGGAAAATTGCGTATAATTTAATATTCCGTACAAGGAAGTCATGTGGTGTGCACATCAGATTTTGTTTTTGTAACAGTGTCTGTAATGTAAGAGACACTGCATATTTTTGTTGTGGACAACATGCACCTGTTGTGTACACGCGATTTTAATTTCCGTATTACCTAAAATTATCTTTCTTTTAATTGAATCAAACTCTCTTACGTGCAATTCTTTGTTCAATCTATTTTGGATGAGTATTAGGGAAAACTGATCGTAGCTACGGTGCAGTTAATATTTACGTTTTACGATCACTGCATGTCTCGCTTCTGTCTAAGCAGTCTCTTCTAATATGTCCCGTTTTTTCGCACTTTAAATAGAAATATTGAGCCCTGCAGGTCCTTTTTGTATGGTCAAACCTAATCGATTAATGAACTGCGTAACTTTTATATACGTAAGTTGTAATATTGTTTCTTGCCCATTTCAAGCAGAAGTTTCATTGATTTTCACTATTGCCTTGAATAGATTTAGATTAATTGATACTATCCAATTATCTCTTATGAAAATGAAAAGCAGATGAACTATAAGCTAATCAGTGAGAAATGATTCTTTTACCTCAATTCGTTTACAAGGATAGTGATGGTAATAAGTTTACAGACTGTGTATATGCATGAGGCACGTAACTTTTTAGTAATTAACAAATAAGTAAATTTCAAGTGTTTCCAATATAGGTGGTGTTTTTAATACTCTCAGAGTTTTTCAATTGTTTCGTGATTTTAAATTAGGCTTGAGAGCAGATTCATAAAGTAACTCATCGGAAAGCTTCTCGCACAATGAAAAATTTGCAGAAATAACGTCATCTAGAAAAAATTGCTTTCGCTATGCAAGACGCCCCTGTAGTTTGGTTTAAAAATTCATAAAAAATGAATCAACATATCTGATACAAGTGAAGAATTCGTGGCCGAAATTAAATTGAGATTAGTATGGTTATTACCTTAATGCCAAATTTAGAACCGTACAGATATATAGACGACTTAACATTCTGTTTTACCTTCTAAGTAGAGTGAATACAAATTTAACTCTTTTTATTAACAGATCAACCTAAAAGCTTCACAAAACTGATAGCAATAACAGGAAATCAAGGTCTCCGTTACTTGTGGGAAAACATAGAACAAAAATTCCAGTCAAATTAAAATATTAAGCACGGCATATTAAACAAAGTAACACTTATTCAATAAGCTCTGGCTCAGGTTAACTAATTCGCGAAGCAACTATGACTGGCTACTAGCGAAGCTAAAGCTTCGTTCGCATGCTGGTTTTAAAATCATAAGTGGTCTAACCCGAGTTTCACTGTTAGGCAACCAGACCTTGTTAACTCAGAAAAACTTGTTTAAAGATTTTGCCTAAATATTTTTATTTTTCAACTTTACGCCACTTGGTATAAAAACAGACCAATCACAGAGAAGCAAACATTGGTAGATGGTTTCGCTGAGTGAACTACATATTTACGCAGGAGGAACGCCCTTTCCCTGATAATCTATGCCTTAAACCCTGGTAACCAGCTGTGAATGGACTTAATGAGTTTTATGCCTTAAACCACAAACAGTCGACTGCAAAACCGTCGTCTGAATTAAAGCTCTATAACAAATTCAGTAGCGGAGAGCTGTAACTGATCAGCTTTCAAAGGCTCTAACTCTAACGCAACAATTCTCAGCTTAAATACATCAACTCATTTCAGCCTGGTGAGAGAAAGTGAAAGTAGAAGTAATTGTAAGGGCGGAATAATAACATAAAACCCTACATTACGATGGAAGCATACATTTTAAACAAGAATAATCAATTTCCAAATTTCTTAAAAGAATGTACAGAATTTCACGAAAACAACTTCTACAAGGGCCCCGTAAAAATTATAGTTTTACTAGGGTAAAAACTAGTTTTACTAGTTTAGTTACTAAAATAGTTTTACTAGGGTAATTCTTTTTCCTAAATTTGCTCTCAGGTGTTTAAATTTGCATTGGAAAATAGCATGGAAAGTGACATAAATTAACAAATTCGTTCTCGGAGTTTTTTTTTTTTTTTTTTTTTGTATTTGGCAGGAAATGTTTTCCTTTATGAACTAAAATGTAAGTAATATTTTGTTTTAATTAATCAAGCATAATTTTCACAGAATAAAAATTCTATAAAAAATCAAATTTTTATTTTTATGTAGACTAACACCCACAGAACTACCACCCCGAAGCTAATTTTTTTTTATTGGCAACGTTTACTGCCATAGTTGCAGGATAACTGACTATTGTAGATTCTACTAAGTAATTCAATTACGAAAAATTTCATTTTCATATAAAAATTTGTCTCTAGGTGATTATTAAGAAATTTGTACATATGAATGAAACGTACTTAATTTTTGTTTCAGTCTTCGTTAAAATTAGATTCTGTCTTCTGCGGAACACCGGGAGAGATATCAGTTTAATTAAACACATCCTTAGTGGATTTGGAAACGCTGTCTCATTTTCAGATTCAATCTTATCTCAATCTAGGCGGTTCGTCAACATCCGTGTAAGTCACGGTCTTCAATTCTTGTCTTCAGATTCGCGAGTTCCTTGCGTAACACAGTTAAATAAATATATACCGTCACCCTGTTGGATCATTACGAAACCTCGGATGAATTACACCAGGAAATATGCTACACTGAATGTACCGATCCTGAAGATAGAGAAATCTTCATATAATAAAGGTGTTTTTCTCTTCACGCCTTTTTTTACCCTCAAAAATAAAATGGTAAATATCCAAAGCCACAGGATGGTCCAAAAATCAATAAAATTTAAGAAAAATTCGTAATTCAATCAATTTACCCCACACGTTGATGCAGTTACCGCAGAAATGCGCAAGAAAATGGATTTATTTCCCTTTTAACGTAACTTTATTAACTAAACTTTATAATTGCATAGAGGCATCCATTAAACGTCGTTGCATTTTGGCATCATAATATATGATTTTGAATTATGGCATTGCTTTAAGTTTCTCTAATACCTATATTCTCTCTACCTCATGTCAAAGCAAGTGTAATAAACTTAAAGTCAACACTGTAATTACCAAATATATAGTTGAAAAATCGGCTATCATTAAACCTGTAAAAATTAGAATTAAATTATAGCGTATAACATATAGCAACTTTAAAAAATATTTCAGTGTAAGAAAACTACAAAAAAAATTTAATGAGACCTATGAACCTGTTTCTTGTTTACAGGAAGTGATAGTATTTCTGCCTCTATTTTGCTCACTTTAGGTCTTAAAGGTGACCTTACTGCTAATTTGTTTTGGTAATTAGATTTTAGACAGAGAAATTTCATCTCGCACATAGATGATGACAATACATTTAAAACTGAAACGGACAGTTCTGAATATTCATTTAGAACCTTAAGCGAAAACAATTCTTACTTCAAAATTTTGAAAACAAATTTTGATTCTCCATCAGATAATTACTCAGTTACTAACTTTGGATCTCAACAGCTTGTTGTATGTATTTATATGTGTTGTAATTATATTCTTTCTGTCGGATGAAAAGAAAAGAAAAATTTAAAAAAAAGAGGATTAGAAAGCAACTTAACCCAGGATAAACACAACTTAGATTCTGGTAAGAAAATATTTAAAATTGTTATTACTGATCCACATATATAAATGTATTTGGTAGTAATCCAATTGATTTGCATACTGGTGGTGATATGAATCTCATCTATCTGCATATTGAAATCGAAGTTTTTGTAACAATAATGTCTATGGTGTAAGATTGCTACATGTCTATAGCCCGGTATGTGAGAAAGTAAAAAAGACCTTTCATGACAGGTTTTCAGAGTATTTATTTCTACGTTTTAGAATGACTTAAAGAAATTATTTACAGCATAGAATATTTTTAAAATGCAGTTCGTTTTTATCCAGAGATAGTTTCGGAAGTAACTTGGGTAACAATTAGTGAGTCCTCAAGTAACAAGTAACAAGTAGTGAACCCATGGTCTCATGTCATGGGGTATTTGAAAGCAAAGCATTGGAAATTTAAAACAGAATAATACAGTAATCTGACAGCAAATTATTTTAATAAATGCTGGAAGAGTAATAAAAAATTATTTTTGGTTAATTTCCAGACAAAAATACATGAATAGACGAAAAATCATAAAGTAATCTAAGCAACCTCCTAAAGCTCATAAGAGAGTAAGGAAAATCTATTGCATATATTGGTCTTCTCAGGGGGACTATATCCTACTGCATCTTCATACTACATCGAAGGCAAGGATCATGGATCAATCGACAATAATGATTCCAGTGACGTGCACTGCGCAAAAAAAAGGGGGACAGTTCTATATCTCCCGTTCTACTGGTCCGACTGACGAAATTCAACTTCCGTTTTTCATGCCTGGAAAGCGCGACTTAGGATATGTATCAGATTTATACATAGCATTGATCTGATGTAGATATTTTGACACAAAATCAGACTTTTTCTGAAATGACATGCCAATGTTTTTCCATATTTCGATTCTACGACTCAAATTATGCCAAACTGTCAAGTTTTGTAAAAATCGCAGGAAGAGTTTTTAAAAAATCAGCCCTCAAAAGTTTAGCTCCTCAGTGTTAATTTTAACTAATGTTAATTTTAATTAATTCCTCAATGTAAATTAAAATTTTAGCTCATCAATGAATTTGGTTATATATTTATTAATCTCTCTTTTTTTATTAAAATTATTTGATTCTTCCTCTCCCATTTTGAAATTTAGGTTCATTTCAAATAAAATTCGCTCATTTGTTTATGATTTATTTTTAAAATTTGCATTTTGATAATTTTTCTAAATTTTTGGAAAAACAATTTGAATTGTAATCTATAGAGGCTTTACCATCATCTCAAAGTAGATGTATTTCTAAACATACCTGCAAAAAATTAGAGTTTTTATTCAAAATTTCCGAAGATATACGTGAATTTATATATTGGTGCGTTTTGAAATTTCGCATATTTATTCAAAGCGATAAAACATCAAATGTGGTTTAGTCACTTTGTTAAAATTATTTGAAAGTACGAACGGCGTGACTTTTTTTTTCGTGCACTATGTAAAAAAGGAAAGGAAAATAGGTTGCCATATATTAGGAAGTTCGCCAAGTGAATTATTTTTGGACCAAACTGAAAAAAAATTAGCCAAGATAAATTTTTTATTTTATCCGTAAATTTCACACCATATTTTACAAAATTTAATATTTAGGCATAATTTGTGTCGTAGAATCGAAATATGGAAAAAATTGGCATGTCATTTTAAAAAAGTCCGATTTTGTGTCAAAATACCTATTTTAGGACAATGCTATATATAAATCTAATACACATCCTAAGTGACGCTTTCGAAACATGAAAAACGCAATTTGAATTTCGTCAATAGGCCCAATAGAACGGGAGACATAGAACTGTCCCACTTGTCTTTTCGTGGTGTACATTACACTGATAAAGAAGAAAAATTTAATAATCAAAATTGTAGAAACTAATAGAGATTTTTCTAATCCTGTTAGCGCAAATAGCCAGGCAGAAAAGCGAATTACACAAGTATGCACTCATCTTGTATAGATGTAATCATTCACTTAATCCTGAATTTACTGATTCACGTAACGACAGATATGAAATTTAGTAATACTAATAATACCATTAATTCCAATTGATAATGATCCAGTTGACTCAAAATCCGGGGATAACGAAAATAAATCTTTTCAATCTGATTCTGATCTTGGAACACAGATAGATAATAAAATTTCTAAAATTGTTCATGCAAATAATGGAGCAGAAAATACTGTTGGTGAAAACATTTTTCAGCAGAGTGAATTCAGCATTGATAGTGGAAATGAAATATTTGATCCGGCCTCTACTGATTAGCGTGTTGACATAAATCCATTCGATAACGACGATCCAATGGATTTACACTGCATTGATAACGAGGATAAAAATATTGATTCGGATTTTGGCACAGAGATGGTTAAGGAATTTTCTTATTCTGTGATAGCAAATAAGGATGCTGAAAAGAATACTTTTGAAACATCCTTAAAGATTATGAATTTACTTAAATAGTTTTCATCAACGAATTGATGCTGACGTTACCGGTTCACGCCATTGGCATAAATTCTTTTGATAACGATCCGATTGATTTACACTGCACTGATAAGAATACAATGTTCTTGATTCTGATTTTGGAATAATGATGATTAATAAATTGTTAAAATTGTTAGAGCAAGTAGTACAGCATAAAAGAATGCTGGTAAAACATCTGTAAAGAGTATTAATTCAGCTTGTGCAACTGCATGATTGGTTTTTGAGTTGTAGCTTTCGTTTGGTTTTAGACGTATAAGTAAAAGATCGAAATCTTCTTTTAGAGTCTGACAGCGTCAGTTCCAGGCAGGGAAATATTTGTAATTAATGTCTACTGTATTATTTCCTCTTTTTTTGGAACAGCTAATGAGTTTCCTAAAGTTGTATCGATTCAGCGTGAATTGATACTGTTTAAGCATTAATACATTATAGTCCACTTTCTAATTCATGTAATGTCACAAATGCCTTCGACAACGATGCAATATATTTACAACCCACTGATAACGAAGACCAAAATTTTCATTCTGATCTTGGATCAGGAAAGGATAATGAATTTCCTAATGTTGTTAGTGACAATATTGGCGGGGAAAAGAATGCTGAGGAAAGCATCTTTCAACAGGATGAATTCAGAGCTTGGGTAGTTGCAGCGGACTTGACTGATTCGCGTATAAGTCCTTTGATAATGATCCAACTGGTTTACAATACACTGAAAGCAAATATAAATGTTGGAACAGGGCTGAGAAATTAATGTTCTAAGATACTGATTCACTTATTGGCACAAATCCATTCGATTATGATCCATCCAATCTAACGATATAAAAGTGTTGATTCTGATTTTGGAACAGAGATGACAATTGTATTTTCTAAGATTAATAAAGCAGCCTTAAAGAGTCTGAATTCAGCTTGCATAGTTGCAATAAACCATTTGATAATGTCTTTATTGATTTACACATTGACGTAAATGTTTTTGGATAATGATCCAATTAATTTACATTACAGTTCTAACGAAGTTAAACCTGTAGTTTCTATCTTTGAAATTGAGATGGCATTTAAATTTTTAACGAATGTTAGAACAAATAATGGAGCAAAAAAATTCTGGTGAAAACATTTTGAAATATTTACTTTACACTGATACACATCGTAAAGCCGTAAATTCTGGTTTTAGAATCGAAATGGCTAATGAATTTTCTAAAGCCCTTAGAGTAAATAACGGGGCAGAACAGAATATTTGTGAAAAGCGTCTTAAACAGTATGCATTCTGCTTGAGTAGGTGCATTACCCATTTGTCGCTGATTATGAAGATAAATGTTTTCATTTTGACCTTGGATCAGAGAAGGCTAAGGAATTTTCTAATGCTGTCAGTGACAATATTGGCACAGGAATGAATGCCGGTGAATATATCTTTAAACACAAAGAATTCAGCTTCGATATTTGCAATAAAATAATTGATGCGGATTTGACTGTTTCACGTATTGGCATAAATCCATTTGATAATGATCCAGTTGGTTTACAATAAACTGATAAGGATCTTTAAACAGGGCTGAAAAATTAGTTTTCTAAGAACTTGAGGACAAATTAGAGGGCAGAAATCAATGCTGATTAAACAAAGAGACTAATGCAATGTTTTTGCATTGAAAAAATTGAAAGTCAGCATAATAATTAAAAGTTAGAAATCGGAATCTGAGGGACATTTATATAAATTTCAGTTTAATTTAATTTATTTAAGTCGTTATAATTCCATTTCACAATACTTTACTAATCTTTAAAGAGTTTTATATGTGTTATTTGATATTCATTTTAACCAATTTTTATTTAACAATTATCCTATAGTCAATTTGAAACGATAAAACAAAGTTTTGTAATTGCACTTAGAATCTTTCCGATGTTGATTTGTTTTCACATCAAAAATAAATATGAAAATGCTGCTTACTAGACAAATATGAAATGTTGTTAATATATGATATGATAATAGATGATACGATAAATATGATAATGATACATATGAAATACAAAAATAAATATGAAAATGCTTCTTATTAGAAGCAAATATCAACGGTTACATGTTTCAAAATAAAAATATATATTTTCGACAGTAAATATTATGTCAGTATTATAAACATCTTTCATATTTGACACTAAGAAACTTTGGAATTATCTTAAAAGAAAAAAGTTATCAGAGGGTCAACATCCATTATATGGCTGTCTCGAAATATATGCATCTCATGCACAAATAAAATATTGTATTTGAATATTTAAAATGCTCGTATTCAGAGACTATAAACAAATACTTGTAAATGATATTCAGGAAGTCATTATCAGAAAATATTTCGCGTAAAAATATTTATCAAAAATTATTCCTTGAAGGTCATTAACATCGCGGAAACATGCAGCTCGTTATCAATGAATATGAAAAATCCCTATATATTGTACTGAAGTATTTAAAGACATTTCACCATTTTGAATGAACATCAAATTTTTCGTTTTTTATTCTTACAGAAAACTAAGACATTTCTAGTTCGAGGATCTTCAGCGCATCCTGAAGCAAGAATCTTTGAAGCGTGAGGACTTTTACATTTCTGGTTGGATATTTGTTTGGTACTGTAGCAACGCAAGAATGTTAAGTCTTAAATTCCTTCCCTCATGGGGAACATTTCAAAGAAAAGTTTCTTTTTTTAAATGGAAGACGTTATTAATGTATTATTTGGGGAATATATTATTTTGCTGTTTTGGATTAATGTCATATGCAGTCAACCTTTCATGTCAGAGAAAGCAAACCTTTTGCCTCCTACATGAAACTCAAAATGTCTCTTTTATTAGAAGAATAAATTCTTTGCTAAATGTTCATTTAAAGAATTCATCAACAGACTTGGGATGAAATCTTTATTTTGCGTTTTCGTTTATGACTTTGTGCTACTTGGATTTTTCTCATCTTTTAAATTCCCATTTACAAATGAAGCTTCAGTTCGTTTTCCATTTAATAAATCAGGAACTGATTCAGTTACCTTTTGCGTAATTATTTTGATTATGCTGTGTTTTGATTTTGTTTTTCTTTCTACCTCTACAGTTTCGAAACTTTTTTCATCAACTGTTAGTCCAAAGTCATTTGGTATTACCATCTTATATTTGATTGTGATCGGCATCAAGAATTATATCTTCATCATGTAATCTATAATATTCCTTCAAACGGTCATCAATAGTTTTGCTATCCAGATCAAAAACTGGTTTAGGTTTAGAAATTGCTTTAGCGAACAAGGATTGCTTTCTTATGATTTTCTCTTCTGTATGAGATGATTCATTTATTTCTTTCTCAAAGACTTATTTAGAATCCAATTTAGATTTCGTTGCCAATGCTTTTGGGTCTTCAAAAGTGATTTCTTCAAGCTGTTCTTTAACCGTACTCATGATTTTACGTGGTTCAGTCCAATGGTTCCAATGTTCATTATCGAATTCCTTACCACAAAGAAATTTTGGACATTCTTCTTCTTGGAGTGCGTTATAATCATTATTAATTCTTTTATCTTTTTAGGATCAAAATCACTTCAATATCATTTTTAATAATGTTCAATTTATCTTGTCTAGACACTTTTGATAAGGATTGTTTTAAGAATTTTGTATATTGTTATCTGAAAAAATGACTCTACATCTCCAGTTTCAATAGGCACGCTTCAGTTTTCACGTTGTAAGTTTTATACTAAGTTTATTAACAGTTATTTTAAGTTTTGTATCTTTCCTATCTTATTCTAATTTCAGCTTATAATTTCCTGCCAGAATGTAATTTCAGAAACGCAGCTAAGGCAATGAGAAAGAGTACTATTTAAGTCGATACTTAGCCGATTTCGGGAGAGAGAGTCTGATTACCTGACTACCACGCGTTTGCCTTTGGCTAATTTCTCTCTTAGTTACTACGCTCGGCCATACCTTAGGCTCTTGCTTGGCTTCACCACTTTAATTAATACTTAGGGGCCAACTAATTAGATTTCTGATAGCTTCGGCTAACTTTCAAATAGCTTAGTTAAGCTAGTTTAATTTAATTTAAATTTATTATTATTTAAGTTCAAGCCCGAGGGGAGGCTTTACGTAAAGTTCCTTTATGTTTTGTTCACACACTTAAGCGATTATTCGCTTGTTAGTATTCGTGGGGTTCTAAGTTAAAACTTTAGAATTAAACAAGTAAAACCCCACATTTGGCGCTCGAAATTGTTCTTAACGAACCATGGCGCTAGGTAGTGAAGATCTCAGGTTGATCCCTCCCACCTTTCAGTTCCCTCAGGCACAATCAAACCCGATGGAAGGATTTGGATTCATCTTGGAAACGATAAGAGCGGCGATGAAGCCAACAGCAACGTTTGACGGCAAAGGATCCGTTACACTTCACATTATATCCTGTCAACCAGCCACAGAGAATAATCATCGCTAAGTCAAACTTAAAAGGTTAAACCCTCAGCTGGTACAAGAATATTGGCAAGAATTTGTTGGGGGATCTAGGATCCGAAGCGTATGCACGGAAGAATTTAAAAAATTTCCTATTGAAAGCATTCCCAGTTGTCCAAGACCGCGAATTAAATTAGAAATCAAGACTCGAATCAGAATTATTCAGTAAATACCAAACTAATGTGGACGAATTAACAGATTTTATACTAAGGAAGATCCATATTGTCAAATTACTATATGGGAAAAGGCCCGACAATGAAACCATCGAAATAATTTTACCGCGGTTGCTTCCATCAATTCAAAAATTTCTTAAAGTTAGAAATCCGCAAATGCTGGAAAGCTTATTTGAACTAGCTGTCAAATTTTAGAATAGGCGAACGCGGAAACGCGCGTGCGAATACTTTTACGCAGTATTCAAGGTTTCACGCTCAAATGAAACCTCTGACTCAATAGAATTCCTATCGACAAGAGGGGAAAGTAGGAAAGCCGGTTAGAAGGAAAGCCGGTCCAGACCAAAGCGTGGGGAAATAAAAAGCAGTTAGACAAAGGGGGCGAAAAAAAGGATTTAAACTAATCAGGGTGACTAGGAGGAGGGTGAAGTCACTGTGTGAGAAGGTAAATTCCTCAGAAATCAAGCTGAATACGGTGATCGCACAAAATTTGGCCTGGCCAGAAATCCAAATACTACTAAACGACATCCCTACGACAGCCTTACTGGATACCGGGGCTCAATGCAGCTTCCTGTCGCAAGGTTTTTTTAAAAAGCATTTTCGTCGCTACAGGCTATTTAAGACAACGCGTGATTGCTGCCCAAGGCAAACAGTGTGTCTTCTTGGGAGAAGTGGGGCTGTATGTTCAAATAAAAAATGAGATACAAAAAATTAATTTTCTTGTTGTAAAGAACTTATTAATCGCAGTCATATTGGGGGTTGATTTCTTACGCGCAGCTAGTGCAAAAATTAATTTCAAATATTCTACCTTACAGGTCAAGATGGATAAAGTGGAAGTTGAACAAGCCGAAATGCCAGAAATTGAGCTGCATCACCTCGAAGAAGGAGAAAAAGACAAAATTCAGGAGTTGGTAAGAAAATTTTCTTAATTATTTAATGAAAAGCCTGGCTTCTGCCAGATTGTATCTCACACTATTGAGACTGGTAATGAACCCCCAGTTCGTTCCAAACCATACCGTTACGATCGGGTGAATGAAGACATTCTCAAGAAACACATTAAGAAAATGCTCGAGAACAAGATAATTACGCCAAGTCCTGTAGTTTTATGTAGAAAGAAGAATGGATTGAAACCCGCAGATCCGAACGCGTGGAGATTCGCCATTGACTACCGAAACTTAAATAGCATAACGAAATGCACCACATATCTCCTCCCGATAATAGATGAAATTATAAGAAAAATTCGCTCAACTAAATATATGACAACCTTAGACCTGAAGTCAGGCTATTTTCAAATTGCAGTAAAACCCGAGGATGTCGAAAAGACAGCTTTTATTATAAAGTCCGGCGTGTATACCTTTTTGAGAACGCGGCTTGGCTTAAGCGGAGCTCCGGCTACATTTCAAAAAGTTATAGATATTGTTTTAAGGCCAGTCTTGGGAAAAAGTACAGTCATGAATAATCTCGATAATAACAAGATAATAATCTCGATGATATTATTGTAACGAGCAAAACCCTAGAGGAACATATTAAACACTTAGAGGAAGTTTTTACATTACTGAATGAAACAGGCTTCAAAATTAATCCTAAAAAGTGCAAATCTGCCGCCAAGGAATTGAGGTACCTCGGCTATAAAATCTCGAAAAACGGTATAGAAACTGACAACTCTAAAATTTTAGCGACTAAAAGCTACCCACCGCCAAATACGGCTAAGAAGTCATCATCCTTCCTGGGGATGTGTTCCTGTTATAGAGAATTCATTAAAGATTTTGCTAAGATAGTTGAACCTTTGTTGGTGCTTAAACGAAAAAGGACTAGGTTCACATAGCCAGCGGAGGCGAACACGTCGTTTGAAAAATTGAAACACGCCTTAATTAATGCCCCTGTTCTTAAATTCCCGGAAGGGGATTAGAATTTGGAGATTGCAAGCAGACGCATCAGACTACGCAGTTGGCGCAGTTCTTTCCCAAAATGGGCCGCCGAAAGCTTTGTTTTAGCAAGACGCTTAATCAAATTCAGCGAAATTATATTGCAACTAAGAGGGAAACTCTTGCGGTCCAACTATTCGTGCAAAAATTTCGGATGTTCTTTGGGAGTGCCCAATTCAGATCACGCGGCAGTTGGTCGCCTATACTCCGGAAAAACTCTTTCGTCTTGGTTCACAGGTTGGGCACTAAAACTGCAAAAATTAAATTTAATAATAAAACACACACCTGGGAAAGAAAATGTAGTTGCAGATGCACTTTCAAGAATTAAGATCGATGAAAGCGAAAATAAAGTTAAATGTACGATGCTAACTGCGAAAATAATTGAATCCTGGGAAACAATAATCGCCGAATTAAAAACGAACCCACGATTTAAAGACATTTACACTTACCTGGAAGATCCCGAAAATTTGAACATGTAGGCTTAACGAATATTTGCAATAGAGCGACCCGTTATGAAATTATAGATAAATTGCTCTTTTACACGAAAGCAACCGACGATGATCAAGAATTGCGGCCGGTAGTTCCAATGAGTCTACGTTTAAATATTTTAGAGGAGCTCCATTACTCGAAATTGGGAGCCCATCTTGGTGTTAGGAAAACCCTGCAAAGGGTCCGCGAAGCGGTGTATTTTCGGCAGTTATACAAAGTTGTATGTCAGGTTGTATACAAGACGTATGTCAGGTCATGTCACTTGTGTCAATTAATTAACGACGTTAATTACAACCCGGCCGGGTTAGTATAAAAACCACTTTCCCAAATGAATTGATTGGCATTGATTTGCTTAGTCCCTACCTTAGAACAAAGATTAATAAAAACAGATACTTGTTAACCATCGTGGATCATTTCTCGAAATGGATTGAAATAATTCCTCTTACACGGGCCTCAGCAAAAATAGTGGTAGATTCGTTTCTAAATAAATATATTTTAAAATCCGGGGCCCCAGTAAAAATAATATCAGATAATGGTAGGCAATTTGTAAGTAATTTATTTGAAAACCTGTGCACAGGCCTTGGCATACGCTATCTAAAGATGGTACCTTATAGACCGCAATCAAATATTGCGAAACGCGTAAATAAAAATATAGTTAAAATTATTCGGTGATGTGTTAAGAATTATCATGACCATTGGGACAGCTGCATCAATGAATTAGGTTTTGCCTTGAGAACAGTGAAGCATAACACTACACAAAAACGCCCACAGAAATGTTCCTAGGGAGAAAAATTTAAACGCCTGTGGATAAGCTATTTTTCGTTCAACAAAGACAGGAAGAGTTTAAATTGAATGATATTCAGAAAATTATTAATCAGGCCTCCAAAAATTCTGATGCGGCGAGGTCGAAACAAAAATTATATTATGATAGGAAGAGACGCGATGTAGAATGTACCATAGGCCAGAAAGTCCTAAAATTAAAGCATTCATTATCCTATGCACCCGAAAATAGGGTAGCAAATTTGAGCCCAGGTTTGATGGGCCATTCATCATCGAAAACATCAAATTTTCTAGGTTTTATTTAAAGGAAGAAAATGGCCAGCAAACAATTGCTAATGTGGATCAGATTAAACCGTACTAAAGTCGCACGGATTTTCAAGTTCTAAGAGATTTATTACAGGCTCCTGAAACCGCATCAAGAATATTAATTTCACCGTCGCCCAGCAAGGATGTCCCAGCAGCAAAAAGAAAGATTGACAACACCGAAGAAAGAACAGCGAAACGAACGCAACATCAACAAGGTTCAAGCTCCGCTAGAAGGAGGAGTACGAAACAGAAAAACGTTCCCCTTCAATCGAAGCCAAATACCTCCAGAGATACCACAAGAATTTTTTAGCCGAGATCTATGAAAAGAAAACAACTAGACGACGCAATATCTATTCCTTTTCAGGAACCTAGAAGAACCAAGAGGGTTTTGAAAGATTCAGAGGCAAGGTCGACGAACTACAAACCAAAGAGGAAACTAAAGTTCCAGAATCCTGATCCGAGAAGGAAAGCTGCCCGTTTCAACGCCGGAGGAATGAAAAGAAAAGAATGTCCGGAAGCGAATACCAGCCGCCCGAGAGAACTGAGGGTCCGAAGTTTGAAATCGCCGACATGGCAAGAATTCTGCGCCCAGAGAATGCAAGAGTATAGAAACCAAAATAAGTGAAAATTTTTCCTTGTTTTCTATTTTGTATTGAAAGTTCGATTTATGTCACGTGTTTTAAGTTGCTAAGATTAAACCATCCAACCATTTTTAAGGGCCTGAGGCCATTTTTGCTCTTCTCCCAAAAGTTACCAAATATAGTCCCATTTCATCTTTTTTTTTTTTTCATCAAACTTTGGAGTAATTTGTGCCAACTGAATTTTATTGCTCTATTCTGCTATATTCGCAGGTGCCTCTAGCTCGTATTTCTGGATTTTGTAATTCAAGCCGCATTATTTCTAATTCAAGTGCGCTTGCTTTTAGAGACATACTTTCTTTCGCTTCCTGAGCCAAGCGTTCTTCTTTAGCTTCTCGAACAGCAATTACTTGATTTAGAAATAACTTTAGTTCTTCCTCATCGTAAAACTGAGTTCCAGTAATTATCATTTTTTAATTTCTGGGGTCTTAGTAGTCAGTGGCACATCCTCATGTAATTTTTCGACCACTTATATTAAATCCTTATATTTTCCTTTATCCTTATACTTATATTTTCCCTCTTCCTTGGCAAGAAAAGACATTGTTAAAATAGAAAATTCTTGGACTGCACATCAAAATTTATTTTTAAGTGATTTTAGTTAATATTCAAAAATTTCAAATCAACTTGCACAATCTAACTCCTTTTTTATTATTATATAGATATATATATATATATATATTCGTAAAATTAAAAATCAAATAAAACAAAAAGTACATAACTTCAAAGAAAACAGGCGTGTTAATTACATTGCAATAAAACGTTCAATAAATATCTGCCAAGATTTCTGTTAATAAAGGAACACTAGAGTAAATAAAGTATTCAAGATTTTAACGTAATTCACATAACAAAGTCCTTGATAAGATATCTAATACATAAAATTTCAAAATGGATATCTTCTAATGTTACACAGCAAATTTGCCACAAATGCAAAAGCTCAGATTTATTCACACAACAAAATACTTTTTTAATTTGGGACTCTGACACAAGAAATCAAATATCAAAATGGAAATATTTCAATAAATACTTTTATGATTTGGGACTATGATATAAGAACTCAAATATAAAAACGGAAATATTTCAATTTTAACATAATAAATTTGCCACTCTAACACGAAACCTCAAATTTAAAAAGAAGAACACTCCGAACAGACTAATTAATTTGTCATTTAATACAAAAGCTAAAATTTAGAATATCATACTCTTAGTTGAATTCAATAATAACATGAAGCATTTTCATTAAAAATGGCACTGTATTCATGTAAAGGCCATGACTCACGCGTCTTGCCTAGAAATACATCTACTTTAAGATGGTGTTAAGAATTTGATAGGTTATAATACAAAAGTTTTTAGAACAATGCGAGAATTATAAATTATTAAAAATGTGCGAAATAGATTTAGATTAAAACTAAGTTTCGAATTCCGGAAGAATTAATCAGATAATTTTAATAAAAAAAAGAGATATTAATAAATATATATCAAATTCAATTAACACTGAGGAGCTAAAATTTTAAGAGCTAATTTTTTAAAAACTACTCGTGCGATTTTTACAAAACTTGGCCGTTTGGCGTAATTTGAATCGGAGAATAGAAATCGAAAATGGCATGTGGTCATTTCAGAAAAAGTCCTGTTTTGTGTGGAAAGACTTATATTAGAACTATGCTATATCCCATCTCCCACAGCACATAAGATAAGGCAAATGATAACAATACATTTAGAGCTGCATCAGACAGTTCTGGATATTCATTTCGAACTTTAATTAGCTAAGTAAGGTAAGTTAGTCCAACTACCGCAGAGTTAAAGTAACGCGCAAGTTGACTCTGATCTTAAGGTCGGAGTGATGAGAATAATGGTGAGAATAACGGAAAGCAGCAGAATACTATTCTCAGAGGAGTTGAAATCAGCAACTTGGTCTTCAGCATGTAGAACACGCTCTGGTTCTATCCTTCTCAAACCTTCCTTTAAATACTACTTTCCATCTCATTTGAGGTACCACCGGAGCTAAAAATTTACATTCTAGCGGGAAATTGAGAAACGAGGAGGACAGGAAAGCTATTAACATAAAATAACTGGTTAATAAACTAAACGAGACTTGCAATTATACAAGCAGAATTTATAAATAAGTTTTTTTACAATTCATCAGCACATGCAGCAACCTTCTTTAATGTTGTGGCATTTATTATTTCCTTTGTTACCATTTTGAGGAGCATGACCAAATACATGTACCATGAATATTGAACGAAACATTTGACATGAATTCGAATTTTATCTACAAACACGTCAGAAACATTAGTCTGAGCAAAAATTTAAGGGAAACATTGCTCTCCACACGAATAAAAGGTATATATTTTTCAGAGACTTCATCGAAATATAAGATAAGGATAGTATACTTTGTTACTTAATTAGTACATTAAAAATGTCAAAAAAGAAGAGAGAAAAACAGAAAAGAGCTTCGGGCTACCAACCCTTTGCCATTGATTTTATGATGTCTTACTTTTTACGCTAATTTCACAATCTTTTAAATTATGCATTCAAGAAACCTTTTGCTAGAAAGTAAGTAATTTAAAATGAAAATTAGCACTTTCATTGAAAATGTCACAGCATGACATTCATCTTGACATTTAAAACACAGCAGGTTCTCATTTTCCTGCCCCCTTTTTTTTTCTCTTCCCCTTTCGCGGAAAAGTGACTTAAATCAGAACTGCATATACGTTTTTTTATCTTCATGCCCTAAATGTTTTGTATATTGGTATGAAAATAGCTAATTTTTAACATCATCAAAACAAGATAAAAGAACGATATTCTTTAGGAATATGGTAATTATGCTTCTTCGCAGAGTATATTAGACCAATAAATTCTCAATATTATGATCACATACTTATGATTTTACGACATCAGCCTTTGAGGTCTAAGCGTAAACGCAGAACAATGAAACAATGGACGATTATGGGTAATGTAGAAAAATATAATGCTATCTTATGGCAAATTAGTAAACATTATGTTTTACAGAAGACAGTAAAGGAATAATTCAGTCTTATAAAATTACCACAAGTTGATATTTAATAAGTGCAAGAGATTTCCATTTGCGACTAAATGGACTGCAGCTATTTAGTTTGTCAGACTCGTTTTCATTTATTTAAAGGTTCCATTTTTGTGCAATCATTTTCTATTCTTATGCTGTTTTTAAATGCATTTAAAAATAAACTAAAAAATTTTTTAAAAAACCTGAAAGCTTTCAGATTTAAATTACGCCCAAAGGGGAGTTTTTTATTAACGTTTTATGTGTTACCTTTATTTATTAAATATCATGTTCTTCACATCTAAACTATAAAACTCATTTCAAGAGCAATACCGCAAAATATTTTTAAATTAAGCGTAACTTTAGAATTTCCGATACACAGTCTCACGCGCTGGAGATAAAAATATTTTTCCTGCACAACGTTGCCATTGCTCGCTTTGAAATCCTTGAGTTTGTTAATCAAAAATTCGTTAAAGTTTTGCAAACTATGAAATCGATAGTAAAACAAATTCCAAATTTCAAATTTGTGTTTCCAGATGCCCATATTCGCAGTACTATTACATCATGTAAAATTCGATGGCTCTAGGTACCATCGTTTTATCGCAATACGAGAAACATGCATAGATTTACGCACATTCTTCATTATTTAATTTCTTTAAATACGCTGCTCGACATTGAAAATGCAACACCAAGAAGGAGTGGTCAGAAATTTATGCAAATTTTAGAGTAGACGCACGTCACTGAGTTATGCGAATGACGTAAAATGCGCAGCTCTCCGACGCACGTGAAGTAAGATATAAGGAAAGGAATTCGCAGAATGGGCAATATTCGTGTCGTTGTTTCTGCCAGACGAATTATCATAGAAAGCTGATTTTTGACCCGGAGGATACGTGTAATAGGAGAGAAAGCCAGGCCGCCATCAACGAAGGCACTTCCAGCAGATAGACGATTTTGCGAGGGGTATGGTGATCGAACTGAGAAGGGCGGGTTGGTCCTTACGTCAAATCGCAGCTGATACCAACATGGATGCGAGCACGGTGCATCGAATATGTAGAACATGGTTGGAACAAGGGAATGTGAGAAGAAGGAAGGGTGCAGGTGCAGTCAGAGTGACATCAGCACGCGTGGATTGACGCATCCGCCGACAAGCTGTGGTGGTCCCGCAAGTCCCTTGTACCGCCATTCTGCAGCATGTGCAAGATACCCTGGATGTTCCCGCGTCGACGAGAACCCTTTCCCATCGAGTGGTTGAACGTGGCCTGCACTCACGGCGTCCATTAAGAAGACTGCCATTGACTCCACAGCATAGACGCCAAAGTTTAGAATGGTGCCGGACTGGAGCGATGGGGATGACAGAATGGCGAAACGTCGTATTCTCAGATGAGTCACGCTTCTGTTTATCCAGTGACAGTCACCGCATACGTGTGTGGCGTCGACGTGGAGACAGATCTAATCCGGCAGTAACTGTGGAATACCCCACCGCGCGACAATGTGACATAATGGTTTGGGGCGCTATTGCCTACGATTCCAGGTTCTCACTGTTGTTTATATCAGTGTGAGTTAATAATTATTACTTATTAGCAACAGATTATATTTCATAAATTTTGATCTTTACTAAAGTTATCAAAAGTTAAACGTCCTGTTTGAGTTCTTATGCATTTATGAAGAGGAATTATGAGATATTATCTTCACTACATTATATATGAGCTTCACGTGAAAATTTAGTTTCATCTTTATTGACGGAATTCTCTTTTGTTCAGTAATGCTTTTAATAAAATGCTGATCTATTCCAATATTCAAGCAGCCACATTTCCTGCTTCATGAAACTGAATAATATACAAATATATATATAGTGTTATTAGAAGACTTGTGATGTACTGCTTTCAGCATTAGTGTGACATAACCTGTTAGAACAGGTTTAAACAGGGTGCACCAAAAGTCATTAGACGTTTTAAAGAATGAAGATTTAGTGAGTTGTCACAGGAGGATGAGTCTGCAGCAACATTTATGTCATTAATTCTTAATTTTTACAGAAGGCTCTCCAAAGCAACTTATCACAAGGGAATTAATTTATTTGGTCCATCATCTAAAACTAAACTAAGCAATTCAATCGACTACGAAGTCGTTTTCATAGACGCAGACATGCTCAGTGTATTAGAGTAAGGTATGTTTATGCGTTTGGAGAACATAATCTTATTTTGAAATACATCATACGGTATCATGGTGCACTAAAATTCGGTTTGGTACATTTTGATTTCTTTTTCAAAATTTCAGGAGTAGTTCAAATTTCAGATGTAGTTCAGACACCCCTATACCATAACTCATCAGCAAATATAACTTTATTCCAGGAATCAGAATTCTTATTTATGTTGGATTTTGCGAAAGCCAGTCTGAGTTTTCTATTCTTTTCACTTACGAAGAATTTTTTCCTGACTGCTCTACAGTGATATCCAGTAGATCGAATTACTCTTCTAATAGTCTCAGGATTAACAATTACTCCATATAATGCTCGTAAATCAGCAGCAACTTTAGGAGCACTCATTCTTGGATTTTTTTTAATATTTCGAACGATAAGTGAAATACTTTCATACTGTTATTTTTCTTATGCTATGGAAAGTTGAAACATGTGTATGGAACATGTACGGAATGTGTACGGAAACGTGTCTATGGAACTTTATGTGTATGGAAAGTTGAAATGTGCATAAAGAAAGACGCTGAGGTCAGTTAAATTTACAAAATCCTTACAATTGTTTTAGAATGTTAACTAAGTCTAATGATTTTACAGGTATTTTAGCTACGCTAATATAATAGAGATTTGAAATACTGATTTAATTATGCTGTTATTTTGTATTAGAATTTAAGAAGCATAATTCCCTATTATAATTTTTCAGAAATAAAAAGCAAAAGAGTGAAGGTATGCTGTCACATTTCCACTCTGAATTCGATGACTTTCTTAAATTCTACAACAACAACAACAACAACAAAAAAGCGTGATAGTGTAATTTACTCAAACTACATTCATATTTATTGAAATTCAAACTTTTAAATGTAAGTACGCATACATTTAGTTCTCGCTTTCTTCTATATCCATTAGAATCACTTCAGAAAATGACAAAACAGACTGCTAGATACCGTGCTACATTTATTTCCCCTAGTCATACATATATTCGGCTTATTTCTATAGCATGCAGTGTTATTCACTAAACGGATGTGCAGTGCCTTATTACCATAACTGAATCATGTTATAACAGCACGGTTTATAACACTTTCTCTCCCAAAAATTTTCCTCTCGGCATGGGGTTCAATAGTTGGATTTGAGGTTATTCTGCGTAGGTTTCCAACTAGTTGGATACGTTTTCTGTCAAAGACATCCAACTGTTCAAGCCTGTGGGGTGTCATCTAAAAGGAAAGTGTGTTAGTGGACTTGTAATTGGATTCTGAAGATCATTCGCAGTTAAATAACGATTACAGGTTCGTAATATGGGTGTGATTGAGCTGAACACTCCTGTCTTTTTCCATCATTTTCACTTTGTGACACGCATGAAGAGCCTTAATATAACTTAGTCAAATGTAATGAAAAATGCTAATAGATTTTTAGATGCAGTCGTGTTTCTATGTAGTTGTTCCTGTAAGTATAAAAGAAAAGAGTTTGGAGAATATTTTTTGAGGGTTTCAAATGTTAATATTATAATAAGAGTGATTTAAAGGTTATAAAATATTGTTGTGTGCGTAGGGGTTCGTAATGGATTGAATGCACAAGTCGTTAAAATGTTAATAAAATTTATTCTTTTTGCCAGAAATAAAATAAAATACTGAAACATTTCCTCAGAGCTATTCGTACAATATCACAATATCTCAAACGTTAAACAGAACTCAATTCAAAACAGAGAAAGTTAATTCAATCTCACAGCGAATTTGCTACAATCAATAACAGTATTAGGTAAACAACAGCTTACTGAAAACAACAGCAACAACTCAGCTGAGGTGTTTTAATTCGCCTTTCATAAGCTTTTTAATTACTCACTAGAACATTCTAAACCTATTTTCTCGATTTTTCTGAATGGCAACAGCAATTGTGAGATATTTATTTATTAAATTTTAAATTCACGCGCTCTTTTATTTTTACTTTTCGTACGTATCTGTCTCTTCAAAAATCGTCTGTGTTGCATGGGAAAATAAAACAATTTGAATTACAGTTCTAAATAAATACGAAATCTGTAACAATATCTTTAATTGAATATACGTAAAAACCTTATGCGTATAAAATAGTCAGACACTAAAACAGCTGCAGAATTGTGGAATTTTACTTATAACTTTTGCTTCGAAATTTTCCTTTCATAGATATTGTATGTATTCCGAGAGATGTTTAAAGTCAATTCATATTCCCATAAACAATTTAGAACATTAATATACGAAAACATTATTGCTTAATTTATACTATTATTTTCATTTGAAAGTTTAGATTTTTTATAATTTTCATTACAGCCACTAGCAAGCTCGATTTGATGTTCAAACACATACGAAAATTTTCTTTCATCATATCATTGTTCTGAAATGCCATGCAGACTTCATTTCTAGCCTTATAACTTTCTAAAGGCTTTGAGTCCAAAAATCAGTTCGTGTTGGATTAGAAGTATTTCATAGTCTTTGAAATAGTGTTGTTCTTTACATTATAATGGATAGGATTTTGATCTTCAGTGTTAAGAATATTCATTAACAACTGTGTCTGTTGCGCAAGAAGGCATTGACTACCCAAGCATTTAAAGAAAATTAATAAAATCTCTTTTTAAATTATTTCTAAGAATTCAAATGCATGTCTGGAATTCTCTACGTACCTATGAGGTCAGGTTACAAGGAAACATTCTCTCTAAATGAAGAGAAAAAAAGTGTTCTAGATCTTTATTTTAAGGAATAGAATCTAATAATCTACAGAAACTAATTTTAAAGATTAGCCTTATTACCACAAAAATGTTTTTTTCTTTGGTACAACAGAATAATAATTTTAAATACTTTAACAGAATTTATCTAAAACTTACCTCTATGCATTTGTCTACTTTAAACAGATCATCTTAAATCTGCTTTTAACTTCTAAATCGTGTTATTAAATTATAACTTTTAACAATTTTTTTTCAATTTATTGCAAGTTTGAAGTGACATTAGGGACGTTACATAACATAGGAAGTACTAATGAGCAATTTTGCAAGGTTTAACTTCTACTTGATTGGTTGTTTTGAAATCAATAAAAGTTAATTTAATCACACTCATAACTAGGTTGCACTAGCCTTGGCTAAAACGAGTACATTTGTCAGTGCTTAAGTTTCTTAAAGAAAGACACAATATATAAATGTATTTTCAAGAAGGAGTATTGAATAATTGCAGAGTAATGACTAATCTGCAGTCATTCATGAATATTAAATAATTTGAATAATTTCTAAAGCCTAATATACATAACACCCTTAAGAAATACAGCTTTCTATAGGATAGAAGAAATTCTCAGATAAACACGGTAATTTTTCAGATTAATGTTTTACACTTAAGGGAAGTAAGTTTTAAGTTATTATAATGTACTCGTTTAAATGTAATCCGTTTAAAAATAATTTTTTTAATTAAAGTCTTTTCTTTAATTTTAACTTTCTCTGGCAAATAATAACACTGCAGTGAAAATATTTGTATCTAAATAATTAAAACTAATATAAATCTCTCATTCTAGGGATAAATAATTTCCAGAGTTTGTCATGCATTTATTTACTCGAAATTCATATTGCAACGAATTCTGCATATGTGTAAATAGTTTTAATGAAATTTTATGTGAAACTGTAGTACCCTTTTGCAGTATATTCTAACATGAAATGCTTGAAAAGCGAAGCCCTGCCAGAAAAATAAGGTAAGCCTATTTAACGTAGAGGTAAATAGCTAAACTGGCGAGATATAGTCAAGTTGGCGATAGTTTTGGCAACTAATTTCTGTCACCAAGTTTGGCGAGAAATCACCGAAAATCGCCAAACTAGATGACGATTTGGCGACATATTTGTCCGGTCCTTGTATAACTGTAATTTATCACTACAGTGTCTCACAAAAGTGATGGGACACTTGTGCTTTACAAAAGGAAACTGTGGTAAAATAAATTAAAAAAACATGTAAAAATTTTTTGTGGGTGTGTTTCATACTTAAATTTAGTAACAATTATTACATAACATACATTTTCTCAAAATATTAAAATATTAATTTTAAAAAAATACAATTGTTTAGAACGGAGCAAAAAATGGCTCACATAAGTGATGGGACACTCAATTTTCCACCAAATATTTATCCAAAAATTTTACTTTTTAAAAGGTTTTAATATTTTACTGGATTTCCTTTAACTTTTAAAACATGAATTAATCTTCTTGGGATGGATTCGAATAATTTTTTTGTGATTTCTGGAGTGATTTTACCCCATTCTTCTTGAAGCATCGATTTTAATTGTTGTTTTGAAGAAATGGTGCGTTTGCGAATTCTTGATCCCAATTCTTGCCAAATATTCTCTACGGGATTTAAGTCTGGAGATTGTGGTGGTGTTTTTATTATTTCAGGACAGTTATACAGCAGCCAGAGTCTAACGTTCAAAGCAGTGTGCTTGGGGTCATTGTCCTGGTAGAATTTTAAATCGTTATGAAGGCTCAATTTTCGTGCTGAAGATTTCAAATTTTGATTTAATATGCCAATATACTTTTACTGATCCATTATACTGTCAATAAAAACAAGATTACCAACTTCAGCGGGCGACATATACCCCTATACCATAACTCCTCCTCCACCATGTTTTACTGTCGCACCAAGTTCTGTTTGCGAAATTCTTCCCTGGGTTTTCTCCACACCAAGATTCTACCGTCAGAACCAAATATATTAAATTTACTCTCATCAGCAAATATAACTTTATTCCAGTAATCAGAATTCTTATTTATGTTGGATTTTGCGAAAGCCAGTCTGAGTTTTCTATTCTTTTCACTTACGAAGAATTTTTTCCTGGCTGCTCTACGGTGATATCCAGTAGATCGAATTACTCTTCTAATAGTCTCAGGATTAACAATTACTCCATATAATGCTTGTAAATCAGCAGCAACTTTAGGAGCACTCATTCTTGGATTTTTTTTTAATATTTCGAACGATAATTCGCTTTATTCCATTGGATAACTTTGATGGTCGGCCAGGTCTTCTTTTATCCTGAATCATAGGATTCTTTTTATATCGTTTAATGATAGTGAAAACTGTTGAATGACTCAAGTTAACTGTTTCAGCAGTTTCTCTAATAGATTTTTCACGTTCAATATGCAAATTAATAACTAATTTTCGAATTTCAGGCAAACGTTTCTTTTCGTTTAGCATTCATGGCTGCACAGAGCTAAAAAACACCAAACTTCCAAAACAAACTGGAAAGAAATAATGCAGACGATTTTATAAATTATTGACAATTGCTTTTGAGTAAAAATAAAAACCCCAAAAAGTATTTTTAGACGATTTTTGTTGCATAGTCTAATGGTGTCCCATCACTTATGTAAGCCATTTTTTGCTCCGTTCTAAACAATTGTATTTTTATTAAATTAATATTTTAATATTTTGATAAAATGTATGTTATGTAAGAATTGTTACTAAATTTAAGTATGAAACACACCCACAAAACATTTTTACACGTTTTTTAATTTATTTTATTACGGTTTCCTTTTGTAAAGCACAAGTGTCCCATCACTTTTGTGAGACACTGTATATGTAACTGTGGGCTTTGTATGTAACTTTAAAGTGCATATGCTTTTCTGAAATTTTGAGAAGTGGAAGGTATTCATTGTGCTTGCTGTCTCTTCAGACAAACGTTTCGTTTTCTTTTTTATAAGCATTTCCTATATTTTTTTAGTTTCTTGACTGTCTAGCTTCTTTCACCCCTCAGTTATAAGTTTGTCGCTACTTGGACTATACTACAAAGGCTAGAAAATAACAGTGATGATTACAACAATAAGTGTAGAGTCGAGCCGAGTAAATGTCGATATAATCGAATCTGAAGAATCTTGTAAATGTATGTTGTCAGGACTACTGTTAATTCGGTGTGCGAAAAAAATGTCACCCGGAAAAAAGGGAAACGGAAAGAAAGCCCCCGGAAAGTAAAGAACGGAAAAAATGTCACCCGGAAAATAAGGAACGAAAAAATGTCACCTGGAAAATAAGTAACGGAAAAAAAGGAACTCTAAAATCTCGCCAAATAATGTCGCCAATCGGAGTTGGGGAAACTTGCCAAATTCTAATTTAACGGCAGGTTTATAGCGGGCTCTCTTGAGGGAGGTTTTAAGGGTAAGACGTTGAGCTAGCTGCAGCCGAGCAAGGTCATTTCGATAGCAGGTTTTAATATTCTTATTGCAAACTGTGACTAAATTTCATCTACAACGGTTTGTTATAATACTGCTTTTAACACTCAGTTATGCGACAATGTTTCACCCCTGAACCACAGCTGAAGGCTATAACTACATGGGGTACGAGGGGAACAATCACTAATGACCATGACCCGCTGGTCAACCCTCTATTTTTACCATCGGACGGGCCAGCAGCTCGCTTATCTTCTTTCAATCATCGTCAGAAGATTTCCGTATTCCGCATGTATGGTTGTTATGATAAAACTTTTATCTCCCATCTTGGCGATATTTCTAAACATCCCTTATTTTTCCCATTGCAAAAGAATGGTGACTTATTTTCCGTTTCCTAATTTTCCGGTGCCTATCCTTTCGTTCCTTATTTTCCGGGTGACATTTTTTCCTACAACCATTAATTCTAATTGACTTAAGAAACATTAGTGCAATCCTGAGTGGGAACAGGGAGCTTACTCAAGCTATGTTCGTGTGTGCGTGGAATAGACAACACAAATTAAGAAGGGTTAAACTTTACCCTTTATTTCTCACAGCATAGATTCGCTCCCACACTTCGGGATACAGAGACCGACACTTTTGATCTAAAACGGAAAATAAGGTCATTTAGGTTTAGTTCTTATTTAGTAAAGTCACTTGATAACTGACTTGACTAAATAAGAACTAAACCTAAATGCTTTACAGAATCTACTAACGCGAAGGTTGGCCTTTTGACACTACGTATGTAGTCGGCTAAATGCAAATACTGCAATACGTCTAGTATATCAGCATGAACTAAGTTCTGGCCTTGAAGGCAGACACGAAATGACTGAAAAGCACGCGCAGGGCAGCAGAAAGGCTGTCTCTCTCTTGGCTATAAGCCAGTTCTTGAATACATTTTACAGTTGCAAACTCATCCTTATAATGTCTCTCAAAATACATTAAACACTTTTATTTGTTTTAGTAGAAGAAAACTGTTAAATTTTAGTATTGTAATAATTTTATTTCACGGATAAATTTGAACCAAATTTTTCAATTCATGCAAAACTTATTCGAATTTGCTGTTGCTAGTTCTAAGCTCCCTGATCTGGCTGGATCTCTCAGTTCATGAATTCATCATTACGAAGAGGTAGCAAGCGTTTGTCATTGCCAAGGCCTTGGGCATCTTACATGAAGCATAATTTTCCCTAGGTTTGAAGGAGTATCGCACGGGAGTGAATCCGAGGAATTCCTTAATTCTCTTTCCCCTACCACCAGCAATCCGAGAGGACTTTCGAGTAGTATTTTAAGTGCCTCTAGGCTGAAAAGATGCCATAAATTTGCAAACATCCATACATTCTCCTGGATTCGATGTTGCATCCACGTCAATGGCAGGCGACAGCCCTGCCGCTATGTCAACAGTTTATTAACTGTTTAACAGCAATTAGTTTACAGAGTTAATTTATGTATCTATTTTATATTTTACAAAGTACACACTGCTACGAGCGCCCTGAGTATGAGTTTTATTGTTCCAAATAATATTAGCTTATTAACCTAATGATTAATCATCATAGAAATTAATATCACAGCAGTTAGAATAGTTTGTTATATTGCACAAATGACAGCTATTGCTACAGTTGTCTGTTTAAAGGATTAATATGGCTTAGTACAAGAATTTCTAATAGAAACCAGCTAAAATTTATGTTACATACAGAGAGAAAAAAAAAGCAAAACTCTGTGCAGAATGTCAGTCCAGCTACTCGGAGACAAACATTCAATATTAGAAGCGGGTACTAAAGTCATGGGAAATGTAGATCTTATAGACGAAAACAATTCAAGAAAAATGCAGAATATATAACAAACCTCTTTATTATAACATATTACACATAATTAATCAATGCACTTAAACGCACCTTTTGGGGAAAGCAAATAAAATCACTTAAAAAGCTTTTTATTTCAAAAATTCTTAATTTATAAAGCTAAAATTATTTGAGGTGGTTTCAATAAACTTAAACACTGGCTTCTTTAGATTATAAGGTATATCTCCCACATTCTTAGCGTGCCTTCGTGGTGTAATGGTCAGCACACTGAGCCGGTATTTCAGAGGTCCGTGGTTCGATCCCCGGCGAAGGCATTGCACATTTTTCATCTCTCTGGTTCCGTAATAACCTAATGTCTCTACAAGATCAACAAAGGTTGTCTGAGATTTGACAGATTAATTCAGTTTTCTATGCAATATATTTCTAACTTTTTCGACAAAATTGAGCAGATGCCAATAAGGATATCATTATTCGATGTTAAGAAACGTCCAGTGTCATTAAATGTTTGTATCTAAGCATAAATTGCAATGACACTTGTAGGCATCTGAATTTTGAGCAAATTTAACCAAATTTATTGCAGTTAGCCACAACGCACATTATGCCTTTTTCTGTACTGTGACACTTTAATTGATGAACTCACTAACGCCATTTTTTTCAGCACTGTTAGAAACATCTGCTCTTAAAAACCTTTTTCAGTTATTTTACCTTTCACCGCAAACCGCATTTCAATAGACCGTTTCCTTTTTGCGTTATGCATTTCTGTATTCGTAAAGATATTTCTCGATATCCTGTACGACCTGCTGTTGCTTTAAATATGCATTTCCTCTTAAAATGCCCTGAAGCAGAAATCTTTTAGTTTACAGAACAGAGGCTCCTTTTCCGTTCGCAGTGCTCTTAATAAACTAGAAGATACTGGTTTGCAGAGACTAACAAAATGCTTAAGATGATTTACCAAATATCAGCAGTGTTGAACAGAAGAGACCAAAATATGTTTTACTATCAAAGTATACTGATTTTTTACTATTATGGCTATTTGTAAAACTGGTAATACTAAACTGAATACTACGAAACTTAAGTTTTTTATCTTTATTTTTTTTTGCTTCTAAGCTCTTTCGTAAGCATCCAAATTTAAATTTACTTTATAAGGTATTTCTCCCGCCCTCTTAGCACGCCTTCGTGGTGTAATGGTTAACACACTCGGCGCGTATTCGAGAGGTCCGGGGTTGGAATCCTGGCGAGGGCATTGCTCGTTCTTAATGTCTCTCAGCATCAAAAATCCTAATGTCTCTACAGTGGCGCTCGAACTGAAAAAAAATGGTGGATGATCATTCTCCACCACCAAGATTTGGCGATTGGGTCCCTTAATCTCCAGTCACCCTTTAAAAGGTGGGGACGAGTATATAAGGTATTCCTTTTCTTAGCATGTCTTCGTGATGTAATAAACAGCAGACTTGCCGCGTATTCGAGAGGTTCGAGTCCCGGCGAGGCCACTGCACATTTGTCACATCGCCTGCTCTCAACAAAACCTAATGTCTCTACAGCTTATACTAATGTCATATGTCTATGTACTACAAGACTTTTGCACTACGTAACCGTAAAAAATTTCTAAGTGATTTTTAAAAATTTCGTATTCACAAAAAAAAAAAAAACAATTAAAAACTTGTTAATGTTCATAGTTTTCATTTAGCGAAGATTAACCTATGAAGAGAGATGTATCTAAACGTATTCTGATGTTAAAAGATATTGCAAGATATTTCGAGAAAGGGAAACTCGAAAAATCAGCTGTGTTCTTGGAGGGATTTGGATCACGGATCTTGTAGTATCTGCTGGATGCACTAATCATCTGCGTCACTAGCATAGGCAAGATGGAGTTCAATTGTTCCTTACATTCTCTTACGCTTGATTCTTTCGCATCGTAGAGGTCAAAATCTATTTCACTCAAGCATCTTAAACACCCGTATGTATGTATTTTTGTTGGAATGGATTTCCTTTCCCCTTGACAAGTAGAATGCTACAGCGCTAACAATAACCTACTTAAGTAAAGCGAGAACTTCTATCTTGCACACTTTCACTACTGTATGCAGTTTCCCCTAGGGACACGATTTTAACTTCGGCCATCAATACCTAAACATTGACAGTAAACAAAGGAAAAGGAAAGTGCATTTAAATAACAGAACTACTTTTAGTCGCTTCAAAAGAATGATTGGCATACCATTTAACAACTCCCGAAAGCAATGAACAATGCACTATGGGATGACTGAAAGCAATAGGTAGAAAGTGATTCAGGGGTTTGGGAGACCTGCCAATGCCTGAATGTTCAGACGTTTTGGGCTAATTCGATGTAAAAGAGTTAAAAGCCAAATGAGGAGAGGCGCGATACCTTGTCGAGCTAATCCAGATAGTGTCGAATTAAATTTCAACCTCATTTTATTTCTGGCATTGTTATCTAGAATACTAGGCTTTTTATAACCCAAAAAATCAGCAGCGCTCTTACTGGAGTTTAAACGGCCCTCTAGCAACCGAGCATTTAAGTCACCGAACACTGGTAATTCGACCTTGGGTTCGATTCCAAGCGAACGATCTGGGTGCACGAGTGTTTAGGTAATTTTCCCGATGTGTAACGTGGATATAAGCCAGCTTCCTTCGAAAATTCCACCAAGAAGGCATGCCTTCATTTAGGCAGATAGTCTTCGTGTGCTTTGCCGTAACCAAATAAAACAAACTAGCCGAGATTTAAACCCAGAATCTACCAATGCTAACTGGATTACTAACCACTGCATTGTAACAGCATATACGGGAGAAATGCAGTAATTCCTTGTAGCATCACAACTTATTTTTAGGATTATGAGAAAACTTAATTTAAGAGAGTTATATTCGCCGTCTTCGTTCCCTATCACAAGAATCATTCGAAACTGCAATAATTTTCATAATTCGTCTATAAAAATTTAACTTGTAATTATCCTAGAAGTGCGCAAACTGTTTATAATGTTGCATTGAGGAGGGAGGAAGTATTATCATTTCATTTTGTATCCCATTAATCTTAATACAATGCAACTAGCATTCGTAGTCCGGTTTTCTTTCTGTTTTGCCTAAGATAATAAATCATGTTTATCATACATTGAAGAAGAAAATTTCAATCAGGCAAGGTTTTATTGAATAAACACAATATATATTTCGATCAGAGCTGAAATTCTAAGCATATAAAAATTTATGAAATATGATAATTTTAAGATGTTTATCTTACACGCTCATTTGTCTCTAACCTCTGGAACAATAGGGTTTCAGACGACGTGTCAGTTTCAATAAGAAAAATTTCAATTGAAGATAAAGTTTTCTTTTTCAATTTTTATGTCTTTAATAAACTTAACTTTTTTGTCACATTTACTATGCATTTGCAAAATAAAAAAAAGAGGAATTAAAGGTTCTCTACCTAAATAATGACTAGTTAATATATTTAAATAATGAAAAGTAATCTTAACCTTATTTTTTAATAATATTCATAATACTCTCCATTTTATTCTTGACTAATATCCTTAATAAACTTATAAAACATAAATTAACTCTGTAAACTAATTGCTGTTAAACCGGGGTGTAGAGATATTAGGTGTGCTCACCTTTACACCACGAAGCCATACTTGAAAGAGGGAAAAATACCTTATAGTATATAGAAAATATTACTTGCCACATCATGAAGAAAACTTCAAACATTATTTCTCAAATTTAAAGTAAATATTCCATAACATTTCTATGAATTAAGATAGAATAAGGCGCTGAGCAAGTATTAATTTAGAAGTCAAATAACAAAATCCTTAATTTCGCGTTAAGGAACAAGAGGCATGTGTTAGAAAAAAGGACACACAGAAGTCCTCTATTACTCAGCACTGTTCATACGAAAATCATACGGTCAATTTTTCTGAAGCAAATATTATTCAAAAAACATCTTCCATTGGTGAATCAGATTTTGTAGAGACGTTTCACATTCGAAAAAATCTTTGTGTTCTAGTTAACAACCCTAATTCCAATCCATCTTTGCCTTCAGCCTTTAAGGAAATTATGCTTTAGTTCTCGTTTCATCAATAGATGGCCCAGTAGTTTAACTCCTGGCCAGCCATTCTTATTTTATCTTATCTAATCACTGTGTCTTATCTCGTTCATCTGCGCTTTGACAGCTGAGGATGATGGTTCGTAAAACCATAGAACTAGTCCTGTGAAAATTTGCAAATATAACGCTGATTTTGTTTGACTAGTAAATTAATTTCTATGAACCTTGATAGAATGTTTTACAATATTTTTCATTCAAAATTTTTTCACATTTTTTTAACACTCGAATTTTGAGTTATGATTCCAAATTAATAGAAAATCATAACTGCTCAAAGTATCTCTTCATTTATAAAATTTCTTTTGCAGACTTAAGTGCATCTACAGAAAACTAATTAATGATTATCCATTAACCGTAACTGTGTTGCCTAACACATTTAAATAATTTTTTGGGTGCGTTTTGTAATATACTGTCAAGCAAATATTTTTAGATAATTATACAGTGAATGTTTCGAGGCTTTTAAGAGAAATAAATAATGAATCTGAAAGTCAGCTGAACCACGTATCTTCATATCATTGTTCTTGAGAGAAAGATCTTTCATTGCATGTTTCGTGTACTTAAACATCTCAACAAAAGTACATCCCATAGCCCAAACAGCAGAAAAAGTTAGCAACAAAGAAAGGGAAGACAATAAAACTCAGCCTGTTTATATTGCATTTCCGCCTCCGAAACGTAGACAGTCACAAAACCTACAAAATTAAAGACTTCGATACTTCACATTAATGAGAGCCTTGCTATTATAAAAAGGATTACAACCTCAGACTCTGCAATTAAAAGGACTTTAATAGAGGAACACATGCTCACTTTTTATTTCTAATTTTGTAGATCTTTATTCACGGATCTAATAAAACTTTCATTACCCCACCATTAAATATTATCGGAAGAAAATATCAGAATCATGGCGGCAGTTAATTTGAGATATTGAGCTTGTCTGCCTTTTCAGGACTCCTGCGATCTTGTTCCATCACGCCTTCTGTAGAAATAGCTGTAATGGCTATGTTGTAGTTGCTATAAATTGCTTCTGGATAATTCCTTTTTTGGAAGTCTGAAGATAGTTGTCGAAGAAACTGAAAAAAAATAGGTTTTTATCACGACATAAAGTCTTACTTTATATATATAATAATAATAAATAACTGCAAGGAATCAGACGTTAAATTACATTTGGAGAAACTCAAAGGAAGCAATTCTAAGCAGTGCTTGAGAATTTTTACATTTGTTTCCTACTTCCTTCAAATGACTTGAAAATTAAATTGTTATGGACGGAAAATGTGTTTTCCTTCCTATCTTGCTATTCATATTTCTGCAAGCGGAAGGGTTATCTTGTGAAATGGTGGATTTCTTGACTTCTCACAGCTCTTTCTCTGAAATTCACTCATCAGTTTCATAGAGAATTCAGGTTCTGAAATTTTCAAGCCAGTTGCTCAAGTTTCTTACTTGAGTTAATAACTATCTAAACTTTCTACAGAAATGTATGTGAAATTTCATAATTCCTAATATTTTTTTATTCCTTAGTTTTCTTATTTGCACATATAAAAACGTAATTCATCCTCATTCGTCATATTCATCACCATCCTAGAAATAAATCTCTGAAACTGATTATTAAAAAACTATTTTCTTGAAATATTTGGTCTCGAAATTCTGTGTAATTTTAAGATTACACTTTTATGCGTAGAGAAAAACTTGAAAATTATAAATAGCACGTACACTGTGCAAAGAAAAAAAATGGGACAGTTCTATACCTCCCGTTCTACTAGGCCGATTGACGAAATTCAAATTGCGTTTTCCCAGTCTCGAAAGCGCGACTTCGGGTATATATTAGATTTATATATAACTTTGTTCTAATATAAGTATTTTGAGAAAAAATTGGACGTTTTCTGAAATAAAATACCAATATTTTTTCATATTTCGATTCTACGACTCAAGTTATGCCTAAATATTAAATTTTGTAAAGTTTGGTGCGAAATTTATGGAGAAATTAAAAAATTTAGCTTGGAGAATTTTTTTCTGTTTGCTCCAAGAATAATTCACTCGGCAAACTTTTTAATACGTGGCAACCTATTTTCCTATCCCTTCCATCGTCCAGGAGCGGAAAAAAAGTCACATCGTTCCTACCTTTTTACATTGCGGATGAGTGGAAAAAAAGTCACATCGTTCTTACTTTCAGATAATTTTAACAAAGTGCGAAAACCCCATTTCCGCTATTGTCGCTTTCAACAAATATGCCAAATTTCAAAACGCGTCAATATATAAATTCACGTATATCTTCGAAAAATTTTAATAAAAAGCTCTAATTATTTGCAGGTAGGCTTAGAAATACACCTACTTTAATATGACTGCAAAAATTTTATAGGTTATAATTCAAAATTTTTTTCGAAAAATTTATAAATATTATTTAAAAATACAAGTTTTAGAAATAAATTATAAAAAAGGATAAATTTTATTTGGAATGAATCTAAGTTCCGAACTATGTAGGAAGGAATCAAATAAGTTTCATAAAAAAAGAGATATTAATAAATACATACCAAATAGAATTAATATTGAGGAGCTGAAATTTTGAGCGCCAATTTTTTAAAAACTACTCTTGTGATTTTTACAAATTTGGTCGTTTCGCATAATTTGAGTCGTAGAACTGAAATATGAAAAACAATTGGTATGTTATTTCAGAAAAAGTTCCATTTTGTGTCAAAATACCTATATTAGTGTGCTAGTAAGCCGGCATCTATCATCAAACTATCGCTTCAAGAATCGTCATCGTTTCGTCCAAGCCCTTGGTGGCAGTTGTTGGACAGGTTTCTGCCTCTTCGCTGCTGGGAGTTCAAGGGTGAAGGTCGGGCTTCGGCCTGGCTCTTCACCGACTGTCTCTTCACCTACGACCTCGTTTCATGATGCACGTTTAACTCTCCTGAAAAGTCCGATGATATGGTTCCTGATTTATAGAAAGCCAACTGTAGTTTTTTTTATTGAATATATTCATTCTACATGCAGTTTCTGAAAATTCATCCAGCATGGAATGATATTTTTTAAGCAAGAATCATGAACGATCTCATTGTGCAATTTAAGACTCGTCCATTGTCTATCGCCACGTGGTGCACTGCTCTAAATTAATTCACTGGTAGAAGCTTCAAAATTAGAAGAAATTTCAAGACAAGTTTATTGCTGCTCTACATATATTTTCGATACGGTTTTTTCGTGATTTATAGAAAGCGATGCAAGAGGATTGTGATATTAAAGTGTATCGTTAAACGAGTGGACGTTCTGTATTTATAGAAGGACTATAGTTATGATCTGATTATTTAATTTTCTTGTTTTATTTGTGTGAGTTCAGCAGTAAAATTTTTGATCGGAAAAATAAATAGAGTAAATTGTAGATGATTAACTTGTATTTTCTTCTTCAACTATCACAACGTCTGGGGTAAGTACTTTATTTTGCTATCCTCTGTAGGTCACATATTTTATCCCTATCATTCGGGTTATTGCGGAAACAATGTGATGTACTCTTAATCACATGTCTTAATCCTAAATTAATATTCAAAATTTTGGTTATCACTTGTACACCAGAATAATTATAATTAATATTTCTCATAACCTACAGAAATTAACACAATTTTCATTACATAAGAAATTAAAATATATTTAAGTATTTTTACTATAATTAAAATATTTTTTACAACAATTAGAACAAAGCTATATATAAATCTAATATATATCCTAAATCGCGCTTTCGAGACATGGAAAACGAGATTTGAATTTCGTCAATCGGCCCAGTAGAACGGGAGATATAGAACTGTCTCATTTTTTTCTTTGCGTAGTGTACATTTTTAAGTGAATTTAAAATTAGTGGAAAAATTTAAACTAATATGGAAAACGTATTTCGAATTCGAATTTCAAGCACAATGATTATCATAAAAACGACTTGCTTGACAAACAACAGAATTAAGAACAAAAAGACCGAAGTCATTGCCTAAAGAGCGTTCTTGCCTTCCAGTGTCTCCACTCTTCTGTAAGAGAACGAAGAGCCTCACATCGGAGCAGGTGGTCTCTGTCCATTCCATCTTCAGAATCACAAAGTGGGCAAAGACGATCACTTGAAATGCCTATACGGTGCAGGTGGGCGGCAAAACAGTCATGCTCTGTAGACAGATGGAAAGCCGTAACTGCATTGTGTCTTGGTCTATCGCGAATAAGAGGACTTTACATTCTCCAACTTTTTAAGGCTGTATGAGTCTGAAGATTTCGTAAGATATCAGACGTAAATAAACTTTTTAAAAAAAGTTTTAATTCTCCAATAAGAAATAGCTGTATTAGGATGTTGTAATAAACTGGTATCTGTTTTTTGCAAGAAAGTCCGCTAGTTCATTACTCCAAAGGCCACAGTGGTCAAGCACCGAGTAGAGAACGATTTGCTTCTTCTTTAAACTGAGAGTTCTCAGGAATTCTTGACATTGCAAAATTTCAAGTATTAATAGGTGTTCAATAGAGCTAATTGATTGAATGGCTGCGTGATAATCAGAAAAAATGATTGCCTTTGTACACTTGTAAGGGATAGCTAATAATTGCTTTAGGGCTATACATATGGTTACTACTTCACCATCAAAGGCAGTACCAGTGCATCCTATAGGAGCACAAAAAGAAAAAAAAACATTGAAAACACAAATCACCCAACTTTAAAATGACAGTCAAATTGAGAATCATCAGTAAAAATGTGCAGTCACTGAATACGTGGATATCTAACCGCAATTGTCTCCAAAGCGAGATATTTCAAAACAATTGGTGCAGCATCTCCTTTTCTATGGTTTCCACTAGGTCTAGCCTTATTTCGGCATTAATCACAAACAAAATGTTTCTAGTTGTCAAGAGTGGCTGTATATTACCTGGAATCTCAAGATTTTTTCTGGATCTGTTTGAAAATATATAGAAATACTTTGAGAGAAATACGAACATACTGTATTTTGATGTTTCGGGATGTAGGCCTTCCGAGAGACGGCGTTGATTCTGGAAATTTTTGCAAGTAATGTTTTAATCATTCTTTTAAGTCATCACTGAATATACCTAAATTCATTTAAATTAAATTATTGTTTTTAGTAACACATAAATGCCTTTCCGTTTAATTCAATATTTTAACTTTAAGCTAAGAGGTAACTCTTTTCACCGCGTGAATTATTTAACTCATTCACTGTTATAAGTTTAGTAAAAGGATCTGGCATACCTGAAACAACAAAGGTGTATTTTTTAGAAAATAGATTTAAAATATTAATTAATTTTATCATGTATATATATGAAATGCAAACAATTTTGAAATAAGATTTGAATACGCATATAAAATTATTATTATTTTTCTTGGGGGGGGAAGGGCGCAAAACAATGTATTACAAATATGTGAAATTAATAATTATTAAAACCTTTACGTATAAACCAATCAACTTATTTGCGAATGAAATGAAAAGAGTATAAATTAAAATTATAATGTAATATTACGCGACAAAAAGAGTTCCCCCTTTTTTTACGATGTAATATTTCTGCACATAACGTATTAACTGTGAATAGATCTGTGTTTCAAAGACGTTCTTTGATGTTTACATTAAATGAAATTTTGTCAGGTTCTAACAATATATTCTGAAGAAATTACCTAAGAAAATCTGAGGCTATTACTTCTAAATTATGCAATAATGCATTATAACTTTAACATAATTATTTCTTTTGTTCTGAAAATACTAAATTTTCATATAGGCTTACGTATTACTAAAATCTGGTCAAGGGCATTAAAAAGCAAGTTATGCCCAACATGAAAAGTAGTTAGCAATGCTGACTGCCCTACCGATGGTCTTGAGTTCGAATCCTGGAGAAGGTATGAATGTTTGTAAATGTATAACGTTTGTGCAGCATAGGGGCACTTTAAACGTGCGTGAGCCGAAAGTCCTCTCGAAACGTTGATGGCAGGGAAGAAGGGGTGGAAGACCCTCGGACTCGTTCTCCGAGGTGTTCTGCATCGAAATTGTGGGTGGAACTGAAGTGTATTGGAGATGGAAGTCGAACTGTCACCTGTGTGGTGCTCAAGGCTCTTGCCAAGGATATCGTGCATGCCTTGCCACGATGAATTTCGTAGACTTGTTCTGATGTTACTGTCAGACAAGTAAGATAAGCCGCAACAACAACAACAAAAGCAGGTTACATGTGTTTCTGTCCAAATTACTAAACATTGCAGAAATTAAATTAAAACTTGTTTATGAAAAAGCTTGGACGTTCTACTCTACCATCTGAAAGAATTTTAAAGAGCATGACGTTTTTCATTCAGGAAAAATAATTTTCAAGATGATATCTTTGATTTTTTAATATATTTCTCCCTGATTGATTTTTAGAATAATATTGTTACGAATTTTGTATTTAGTTAGATATTTTTAGTAGAATTATAATCGAAATTGTTTTATTTCCCCGTGCAATGAAGCGCGAGACATATTTTAAAAGAAAACTACGCCAGAAAAGGAAAAGTACAGGATAACGTGCATTTAACATTTAATAAATAGATATCTCGTAATTTACATTTAATTTGAATAAATGCAATTGTCTACTATGTTAGCTGTAACCGTAATTCTACTCTTTTACTTTCCAAAAATTACTAGGTTCCATCGTGACCGATTTAAAGTTATAAAACGCCAGACAAAGAGCATCTCATCTCAGGTGATGTTAAGTGAGCTGCTGTAGTTATTGTTGATCGGATTAGCTTTCTCTGTGCTGTGCTTTGCGTTTTGTTTAACGTTTTTAGTAGTTTAAAGTATAACTATTGATTATTACTGCTTGATATTGTAAACTCTTTTACAAATATCTCTGAGGAAAATTCCAGCATTTTGTTATATTTCTTGTGATAAGAATAAATTTTTCTCCATGGACCGAATAGATGGCCACCGTTACCGCTTATGAAGGGACAGACAATTTTACATCCACGCCTTTTCCGGGATTCGAACACGGGCTCTACGGTATTGCAGTCAAGCTCCTCTAACCACCACACCTTCTGGGAGGCTCTTTTAGAAAGTCCTTCTGAAAAGTTTTCCTTCCCTTAGGCAGATAGCCGTCGAGTGCTTTGCCTTAATCTAATAATTCTTCCAATCTTTACAAAAAAAAAATCTAAAAGGTTTCAGATTTTAAATTACGTCCAAAGGGGCGTTTTTTAACATTTTAAGGTGAGCTTAACACTTTTTCAGCGGAATTTTTTTTAAAAAAATTTATTTTAAGACATGTGCTGTTTATTTTCCTTTTATTTTTGGACACATTGAAGTTTAATACTTTCGACTCCTTTTAAAAAAAGAATTTTGGAAAAATAATAATATTTTGTATTTTTTTAAAATTTTTTAAATGAAGCTTCCGAATACACTTCTCACATCTCAGATATTTTAAAATGTAGTTTTGGCAACAATTTTCCTTTCTTATTGTTGTTGATAGATTTTTGATGAAATTGCATCATTTTGAATAGTTTTATTCTTTTAAAAATTTCGGTTTGGCAACAATTTTTCATCGTACTTCTTATGTTACTGTTTTTAAGAGACTGAAAAGTTTAAGAAATTAAAAAGTCGTTTCCTTTTGCAACGGTAAATTGTTTAATTACTTTATTAGGATAATTAACATTTGTATCAAGGGATATTGCTTATTTCATTGTAATCTTATGTTTTAATTATATATAATTTTAATTATAAAAAAGTTTTGCAAGATATTTTTTAATCTGATCTGTTTAAGCTCTTAATCTGTTTATACCATTTGAGTTCTTAAGATTTTGCAAAGGGAATTTGGTTAATTTATTTATTAGGATAACTAATATTTGTATTAAGGGATATTGCTTATTTCGTTGTATGCTTTTTATATGTAATGCATTTTTAACTGAATTTTTTTTCCGTTTGTTGTTTGTTTTTTTTTCCATAAAATTGTTCTGCAGAGTAAACTTCTGTGCAGTTTTCAAATTTAATGTTTGGTGTTCTCTTTAGGCATTTTTCTGGTACACTTCAAAGCCAGACGAAGGCTGGCCGCGCAGCGGCTATCTTAATAAATAAAAGAAATCGATTCATAAATTCAGCTAAATGGAGAACTTAGAACAGAGAAAATGTGGTCCTTTATTTTAACAATAATGTCACGCTATTTGAAAATAAATAAAACTTCAATTTGAAGAGCTGAAGACACATACAAAGTAGTCATCATGAAACAAACCTACAAATATGAGTACTATTAATTAAAGAAAGAGGGCATTTTCAATTACCACAATCACTCTTAATCCTCTATTAATCACCAATCAAAACGTCCCTCCGATATGCATTCAGATTGGACATGACCGGAGTGAAGATGGACGTGATCAAGGGAGCGAGCATCATGGATTCTGGACACGAATTGGTCGTGTCATTCATTGTGAAGTCTAGGAGCATGCGCTTTTAAGAGACCATAAACACCTGGATTACACGGTGCGCCATGGCATCTAGGAACCTCCGATGAATACTTAAGTAAGAATCTCATTTGAGTAAACGTCGATTTCCCCAAGGGCTGTACGAGTGATGACTGTGTCAAGAGGTTTTTATTAGATCTCCCTTTTACTTTGAAGCTCCAACGCTTGGCGGCCGTTCAGCATCTCTTTGTGCGGCTTTTCAACCGCATCAACTTGTATGGCCGTTAATCAGTTGTTGATGCCAAACTCCTCAAGAAGCAAAGAATGAAAGTGTTGATTTAGGGTGTGGTAATCGATCGCTTTTACTAAGGCTGTTCACACATTTTTTAGACAATTTTCATTGTATTTACGGAAATATTTTACATAAAATTTTTGTGTTTTAAATTTTTCATTTGATAATCTTTATTCTTCATTATTTTCCGCACCGTAATTTCCAAGACAATAAAGCTTTTTTTTAGTAGCGGAAGAAGTATTTCATCCCGTTCTTCTTGAACAGCTTTTCAAGGTCCAAGAAGTGTTTAAGTCTACGTTTGGACACTCTGCTTTTTAAAAGCCTAAAAGCGCAAAAATCCATGCATGATACATTAGGAGATTTAGTAGGGACAAAAGTAAAGGGTATGGCCTTGATACGCTTTGTTGTTCTATTTTTACTTCCTTGTACGAATAAAAAAGGAAGTATTGTAATCACGAAAAATTTCGGGTACCATATTTTAACGAAAATATCTATTTTGACTGCTATCGAACTCAACTTAAAGATGTTTTTGAGTGACATTTGTAAGTAAGGAAAGAATCAAGGACTCTTTTTCCCCAAAAAGATTAGAAAACTGATTTAAAATGGATTCCAAAGAGAATTTTTCGTGGCGTCTATGCGTACGTATGTATGTATGTATCTCGCATAACTCAAAAACGAGGAACCTCAGAACGTGGAAATTTTGTATATAGGGCTGCTATAACATGCAGATGTGCAAATAGCATTTTGGTTGCAATCGACAGGCACCAAAATTATATAAATATATCCATATATATATATCCACTCTGTTACTCAGTTCAGTAAGCTGTTTTTTTATTTTTATAACTTTTTATAAATTGGGCTGTTTTTGCTTCAAAAATGATTGAATTATGCTATTCTTAGCTTTAAGTTAAGATTCTTATCCCTTTAGTGAACCTGCACGCAATAATTGTGGAATTATCAACAATTTAAAAGTTTTTCAAGTGTCGCTAAGCCTAATTCTTGGTTATGATAGCCGCCATATTTGTTTACATTTGAAATTTAGCAAAAATAGTGGATTTGTTGCTAATCTAGAGAAACTAAGCTTCGCAACAACAAAGTAACGCCTTTTTTCATTATTGCGAATTAAATTATGCTTGATTCATTATAAAATTATCGTTTAAGTTATTATCTGGTTTTTGCTTACAAATTGTATTTTTAATTGTTTTAACTGTACTTGGTGTTTTATGTTTTTCTATATCTTTCAATTTTTAATCAAAATATTTTGAATTTTTATGCATTTTTGCCTTACAGCGAAGTGAGAACTGAATTAATTAGTAGCGCATGCGCATTAGATAAGCGGCGCTGAATCGTGTGTGAAAAATTGCTTCTTTTTTATTTGTTTAATTTCTTTGTATATCGTTTTAGATTTGTTATATTATTTGAATAGAACTTGTGGTAATTCTTCAGATGCTATAATTTTTGCGCCTCTGAGTTATAAAATGAATGAGACGTAACGTTTTTAAGTGAAGCTAGCGCAGAAGTGTGACTATAGTAAATAAATAGAGCGAGTTTTAAAGAGTGCATTTATTCTATTGTGGTTTATGCGCTATCGACGAAGTAGACTTAAATCAAAATTCGCTAACAGTTAATTCAATATGTTTAAATAAAATGCAGGAAAGTAGCGGATAATTTAATATTCCGTACAAGGAAGTCATATGTTGTATACATCAATTTGTTTTTAGTAAATTAACAGTAGATTTTGACATACGGCTGCTTGTTTTGTCTTTGATGCAGTTCTACTGCTTGATGGCACTGTGAATGAAGAAAAATTATTTTATATTGGAAAATTTTGTATACAATGTGTTCTTGATAATATGTGCACTTGACCTGAATAGTTTTCTTCACTCTCTTTAATTTTTATTTGTCTTTATGTCAAAAACCAGCAGCAATCATAAATCCCTTCGAAAAACTTTCTTTAGATTCTTTGAACCATGTTATAAGATTTTTTCTTCTCTTTGACGATAATAAATGGATCTCTTTTTTATTACTGTCATTTAAATATACCCAAGATTCCTCTATTGTGACAATATTTTTCTATTTTTGTCCGAATAAGTATTTCTCATAGAGAATTCTGCTTTCGACGATATGTCGCAGAGAAAGACGATGCACGTTACCTTCTTTTTTCGCCACTTTTTAAGAGTTAAACCAGCATTAATCACTTTGTTTACAATTGTCGCTCAGCATTTTAATGATTATGTAACTGATTTTTGACTTCGAAGATCTTCTTTTAATATTCTTATAATTAAGTTCTTATCTTTGCAACATTTGAAACATTCCGCTTTTATTTCGGATATATATTTTGAACAACTGTCTCCTTGAAGCCAAACTTTGACGTTTTTTTCCTTTTTACTGACAATATTAATTATCGTTGCTTTACATACCGAAACATGGTGGAAAGAGATCAAACACTGCCTTCCGTCCATTGCTTCTTTAAAAGTGCCATTTTGCGTGAAAATAAAATTGCCAAATAGCAGACGATAATTTACACTTTAAGAAATATAGTTGCAGTAAAAATTATTTTTCCAAGCAGGCGTTTTTTTAATAACAAAGAAAGTCGTCTAAAATGTGCAAATAGCCTCTGTAGCAGCAACATTTGAGAAATTCCAATTGAATGGCTATTGATTATTCTATTTTTAAGGGTTTTGAATGGTTTCTTTTAATTGTTTGAATGTCATTCTAAGTTAAATTATGATAACAGACGTTCTGAAGAAGTTAACCAAGTTTAAATTTGAATTTCTGCATTATATACTTAACAGAAAGTTTCTATGTAACTTGAAATAAACTTTATAAGTTTTTTCGTGCTTAGCATATTATTTAAAGTTTTATAATTAAAATACTTTTTTTTGCACTTTAATACTTCGCATTTTATAACATTTCCTTCGAAAAGATTTGCAGCTTGTATCCCCGAAAACTCCTCTCCTTTCAGCAAATAATTCTTGCATGTTTTGTGCCAACTTGAGTAATCCAGTTCAGTACAGCTTCGAGAGATAACTCAGTACAGTTTAAGAGACATATAAGATCCTTGGTGATAGTTAATTTAGTTACAGAGCATTTAACAGCATTGATATTAGTGACAAAAAGGTAAATTAAAAAAAACACCACGTTTTTCCGAAATTTACTGTAGATTAGTGTAATATTTTCGATGGTAATATAATTTAACTGAAGATGAATTTTTAAAGATTTTACGCAGAAGTAATTTTAGAAGTAACAACTTCCTGATATTTTTCTTTAAACAAATCGTAATTAAATGGCATACTTTCCTCAGGATTTAGTATAAGAGGAGTTTGCGAAAATGTTCCAAATCAGCATTCCGTTACCGTTTTTACAAACCTACAATTGAAAAGTATAAATACAGAATTATCTTACTATGAGAAAATTATTACGAATTTAAATTTTTAAAATTTTATAAGACGAATTACTCCATTTTATTTAATTTAAAAAAAACTCCTTCGAGAATAAGAGGAAACTATAGTATATGAATAAAATTCAAACAACTAAAAGTAAAATCTGAATATCAGTAAAATAATTTACCAAGCATGGTAAGGGGAAAGTCATTGACAAATATCTCGAAAATGTTGAGATTACTAAAAGTGTGTTACGCCAGAATATGTATAGTATATCTTGTTTGAAAAGGAAATGAAAATATGATACAATCAGAAAAGTTATATGACTTTCTGATTTCTATATATATATATATATATCTTTCTCTAACTATTTAGATTTTTAACTCATTTATTAGCTAACTATTCTTAAGTAGTGCTAAGCAAGTTTTCACATTCACAAAACTTAACTTATTAACAGAAGTCTATTAAAAAATGTCTGGAATAAAACATAAAAATATCTAGAATACTTAATTTATTACTGGCCAGACCCTTATTAATCAAAAAGGCAAAACAGCACAAGAATAGGATAAAAAATTATATCGTTATTGTAAACTGATACCTCTAACTACAAGCTAGTATAACAGAAACAGAAGAACTCTTGTTGCTTGCCGGTGCAGCAGTATAGGAACAGTGTAAGAGTGGTGCAAAAGTGGAACTATTGTTGCTAGTGCACTGTGGCCGACTGTGGCTTCTTGGTTTGTGGATGTACATAATGTAATCGGAAGAACCTATGCGGCTTAATTTTGTTTTACTAGTATGGATTATAAAGCATAAAATTGGACTTACAACTCTACTTTATTTTTTGTACTTTTACTCTACTTTTTCTGTTATTAACCTAACCTAACCTAACCTTATTCTTTGACTGTGTAACGTTTAACTTTTGGCAGGTTGGATATGCAGAATTACTCACTCAGTTACTCAGATTTATTCTATATTATATCTATTCAGATTGCAATTAAACAATTACTTTTACTGTACTTGGATGCCGAGGAGTGATCGAATCAACAAGGTTGGCGATTATTATCAGTTTTTACATGATTCGCTTCCAGGCTAGGATATTGGTTGTATGGTATTTTCTCCCTTGTATAACGTCGGTGCGAATCACGTTTTGCATTCCAAATGTAACATTCTAATGCAAGATAACATTAGCATGTTTTGCTGCATTCAGTTAATCAACTAATCAAACGTTACTCTCAGTCACGCGTCTCTTTTCTTGTCTGGGCTATTATGAATGAACTCTTAGAGGAAATGTTTTCATACTTTGATATTAGAAGGGACAGAATTGCGACAAACTTTAGTAGAACTGGTCAGTGAGTTAGTACTACAAGCCTAGAAGGTTAAGTAATCAGACATGTAACGGAACTATAATTAAAATACTTTTGATCAACTTTTGGTACTGTTGATGCATCAAACTAAATAAAATTACAACTTCTACAGACATCATGTGCAAACATGTAAGCACAAGCATAATAAGGAATAACAAGTATCACTTTGCATGGATTCTTTCTAATCCTTTTTCTGTGAAGACAATAGATCAGCAGATTCTCTTCTATTCTAACATACCAAAAGATGAATCAAATCGAAATTCAGTCAGCAAAATTTCGGGCAGTTATTTAAGAAACAATTTAATTATCCTCCGGCCATAATTCTTGTCTCCATGCATAGTTCACAGTCTGTCGGTTCACCGGCTGACTGTGGTTTCTTCTTTAAAACTGAATAAATTTGATGTTTCTGTAACGGGTCTCACCTCTGGAGTGTGGGTCATACCTCTGGAAGAACTATTGCAAAGAGAAAAGCAAAGAATAAGGTAACATACTTATATGGGGAGGAAACATACTACAAGAGAACTAAATTGGGAGACAGACTAATAAAAATGACTTACCCAAGCACAGACTAAAGTAAATAAAAGAGTTATCAAGAGAAGGAAAATAAGAAGATATGATAACACTAGGAAACGAAGCCTGTAAAATCATTTCAACGAATGAATTACATTGAATCCAATAAAAATGGTAGAAATTCCAAAAAGATGAAAGCTTTAAATGAACCTTGCAGTGAAACAAAGGCTACTGGTACTGTGAAACTTTTCTTACAGTCTTTGAAAGAAGGAGAAATAAGTGACATTAAAGAAAATACTTTTGTTACGCACAAGATATAAAACTCCGTAGAAAAAAATTACATTGTAAATACTAACATGTAAACCTAGAGGGGAAACAAGTAAAAAAATAACGATAAAAATTAAAAATAAATCAATAAAAAGTGCCTTACAACATAGCTTGCAAACGCTACTTGCTTGCGGCGAAATATTTTCTTCCTGGCTGGTATTTCCAGTGAAAAGAAATTACAAAAACACAGATTGCGGCCTGACTTACCCAATACCGCAGTCAACATCGTTTGTAAACGCTTATTATTGTATTGCAACATTTATACTGCAAATTATGTAAACAGAGAAAAGTTTGCATGTTTTACTAATTAAGATAGATTATAAATGTTGTGAGTCATAAAGCAATAGATAGGGGATACGGGGACAGAAATAGATGAATGTACACATCTAGTCTTAGACTCAGAGACGGATGTGTGTTTCTAGTACATACTCAAAAGATAGATGGATAGATAAGTATATTTTCAGGTTGCGCTAAGTGCAAATATAGTACGAAGCTGAGATAGATGTGTACATCTAGTACGTACTTACGAGATAGATGAGACAAAGAAGTAGATTTTCAGGTTACTGTAGTAAAGACATAGTTTCGTATAGACACAGTATCATTTTACGAGATAATGGAACAAAAATAAATAATATGGGAAAAATAAGAAGATAAAGCTAGACGAAGGTGTATATATAGTACATAGTTAAAGAGGCAATTGAGATGAACATTTGATATCTCAACTGTATTGTAAATATACTGTTTACTGTAAAGGTAAGCAGTAAACATTGACAGTAATAAGAATAGCAATCTTGTATTCGCGACTGAATATTTTTTTAACTTTATCGTAACAGTGCTTAAATAGATTGTAACTTTAATATGTAAGCTAAATTAAGAAAGATTATCTAGTTCCAAATAACCCAATAAACTGAGCGGTAACAAAGTGTACAGTTAATACTGTAATTAGTACAATGCATAGCGAAACATGTCAAATGAACTGTATGAATTGTTGCACTATGTATTAATTAATTGAAAGATTGTTTAAGAACTGCACTGTTATATGTTACCTGCAATTCCAACATAATTTGTAATGTTCAGTGTTCGGCAGCTATTTAAATTTATGTAATGCGTACTCACTATGTTTATGTTAAAAACTACGTCCCCTCTGTGAAGTTCACTTCTTGTAGTTATTCCTTTCTGAGTTACGTTGTCAGATTGTCAGTCTCCCATGGATCACCAAGCGAGCTAAGATGAATGTAAGATAACTATTTATAATACTGTTACGTGCGTACGGGTTCGTTATATATTGAATGCACAAGTCGTAAAAAGTTAACAAAAATTTATTCTTTCCACAAGAAATAAATTAAAATGCTGAAATATTTCTTCACAAATCTTCGCACAATATCACAATATCTCAAACGTTTAGCAAAAACTCAGTTCAAAACAGATAAAATAGTTCTATCTCACAGCGAAATCGCTACAATCAATACAGCATTAAGTAAACAAACAGCAGTTCGCTTTTTACAGCTACAAGTATAACAGCAACAACAACAACTAACTAACTAACTGAGATGAGGTGTTTCACCTCGGCTTTTATAAGCTTTTTAATTATCAGTAGAACAATCACGATTTTTCTAGATTTTTCTGGATGGCAACAGTAATTACGAGATATTTATTTATTAAGCATTAAATGCACGCGCTCTTTTATTTTTATTGTTTTTTTTTTTTCGACGTAGCTTTCTCTTCAAAAATCGTCTGCGTTGCTAAGGCAACATGAAGCAAATCTAATTACAATTCTAAATAAATAGCCAAATAAATGTGAAATTCGTAACATTGCCCCCTTCCCAAGGACTGCACGTCCCGGGCAGTACAATCCCTGGACAGGAAGCCAAACTTACAACTAAAGCATCAGTGCTATAATAAACATTACTTTATAATAACAAAATAAACAATAATTAAAATAAGTGACTTTCAGCAAATTAAATTCTATCCAACGCGAAATACAATTCAAATACTAAGTACAAATACTATCAAATACAAATGCTATTAAATACAAATACTTATCAAATACTAATACTTAACAAATACAAATCAAATACTAAATACAAATAGGACCATGGTCTTATACTATGTACATTATTATTTACAACTATATACACTACGTACTATGGCCATAGTAATGAACTAACCTGTCGTAATGAACGACTTTAGGTTTAGAGTTCGATGACTTACGGATCCGAACCACGACGTCGTTCAGCCTGTTTAGGACTGTGTAAGGACCATCCCAAGGTGATTGTAGTTTCGGAGAAAGTCCTTTTCGACGAGTCGGATTCCATAACCACACCTTGTCTCCTTCGTTGAAACGATGTCCAGTAGCTCTCGTGTCGTAGCGGGTCTTCATCTTTTTCGTCGCCAAGTTGACTCGCTTTCGTGCAGAACGGTGCTTCACTTCAAACCGGGCCTGGACATCTTGGATGTATTCCTCAGGCGATGAAGGCGCATCTGCAAGGCGGTCAGACAAGAAATCAGAAGGCAGACGAAGATCACCACCGATGAGCATCTGGGATGGAGAATTGCTGGTAGTCTTGCGTTTCTCTTCGACCCTAGTATGATTTCGGTAGCTTTCTGAGCAGGGTCTTTCAAACGAGACTTTGGCGTTTCCAGCTGAGGATCCCTTCTGTTGATCGATAGTCATGTCCTCAGATGCTGAAAGCAGTTTATTGTTTTTGAAGTCTAAGGAAAAATTGTATTTCCTTAAAAAGTCCAATCCGAGTATACAAGGATCTGTAATATCCGCCACATATGCTGTGTGATGGTAGGCGGCACTTCCAAAGGTGATGTTCACGTTTAACTTTCCTTCTACGTCGATTTTCTCTCCAGACGCAGTCTCGAGGGTAACACAGGATGGCGTCCAAATCAGTTTATCCTTGAATTTCTGAGCTAAATCCTTCCGAATGATGGTAACATTAGCTCCTGTATCAACGATCATGCTGCAAGGAACTCCGTCGATATGCCCATTAATGGATAGTCCGTTACTGTTGCCACTCGCTGCAGAAATCTTGTGTGCTTTAAAACAGGGTTTTTCACCATCATTCAATCTCAGCCCCGCGTTATCATCATTAATTTGCTTCCTCCGTCGTTGCTGGAAAATGATCTTATTTTCCGTGCTCTGGGGTGTTCTGCAGTTCTTCCGTACGTGGCCTTCAGCTCCGCAGCTCCAGCACTTTGGTTTCTTGTTACTCCTTTTCCATTTCATGGCATTTAATTGCGTGTTTGCATCATTCGTCTTATTTTCCGTGCTCTGTGATGTTCGGCAGTTCCTTCGCATGTGCCGTAACGCACCGCAGTTCCAGCATTTTACGGTAGGTATTCTATGACCAATTTTCCGCTGCAGGGCATTCAGTTGTCTTGTTAAGTCATCTAAACGAGTCATCAATAGATTCACTGGCTCGTGGACTCGCACAGCTCTGAGTGAGTGGTGACCTTTACGAGTTGCTTGCTGAGCTACTTCGAACTTCATGGCGTACACTAGAGCGCTTTTTATATCCTTCACATCTGCCATTCGCAGTGCTTGCTGTATTTCAGGATCCCGGATGCCGTCGATGAAGTATTGCAGGGACAGGATTTCTCTTGTTTCTGTCGGGCACTCCGAAAAGGCGAGGTGGGACAGCCTTTCAACATCCGTGGCGAGCTCCTGAAGTGTTTCCGTAGGCTTCTGTTGACGGGATTTTAACTGCAGCCTGCTGTAATCTTTTAAACACTTCTCTCCAAAACGCAGCTCTAAAGCACCGGACAGAGCTTCGAAATCTAGCCTTTTGTTTTCGGGAAGAGTTTGAAGGATGTCCGCTGCGTCTGCTCTCAGAGAAGCCGCAAGGTGACAGGCCTTAGCTTGGGAATCCCATCCATTTGCTTCCGCAACTATAGAAAATTGTGTCTTATACACTTGCCAGGAGGTCTTCCCATCATATGTCGATAGCTTCAGAGAAGGACGAGCACTCATGGGTAGAAATTTAAAACTATCCGAATTGCTTCCTGCCGTCGCTACGAATTTCTTTAAAGTATCAACTTCTTTCGCAACTGCAGAAACTTTGTCCTCAATTTGTTGTTCGATTTGGTGTTGAACGGCAGAAACTCTTTCTTCAATTTCTCCAACTCTGTTTTCAACCGTGTCAATTCTGTTTTCTATACCTTCAAATTTGTTTTCTATTATGCAGGTGATTTCCCTTTTTATTTCCTCTTGACCAACTTTCATTTCTGCCTTAACAGCCTTCATTTCTTGCTTAACAGATTCCTCCATCTTTTCTTGAACAGCCTTCATTTCATCTTTTACAGATTCTTGAACAGCCTTCATTTCGTCTTTAACAGATTCTTGACCAGCTTTCATCTCTTCTTGACAAGCTTCCATCTTTTCTTTAACGGATTTCATCTCTTCTTTAACAGAATCTTTCATCTCATCTTTAAATGCAGCAAAGGCTGCCATAAATTGCCTTAATTGTTCTTCCATTGCTCTAGTTAATGGCATTCAAAAACCCCACTCCTGACACCAAATATTGTTACGTGCGTACGGGTTCGTTATATATTGAATGCACAAGTCGTAAAAAGTTAACAAAAATTTATTCTTTCCACAAGAAATAAATTAAAATGCTGAAATATTTCTTCACAAATCTTCGCACAATATCACAATATCTCAAACGTTTAGCAAAAACTCAGTTCAAAACAGATAAAATAGTTCTATCTCACAGCGAAATCGCTACAATCAATACAGCATTAAGTAAACAAACAGCAAGAACAACAACTACTAACTGAGATGAGGTGTTTCACCTCGGCTTTTATAAGCTTTTTAATTATCAGTAGAACAATCACGATTTTTCTAGATTTTTCTGGATGGCAACAGTAATTACGAGATATTTATTTATTAAGCATTAAATGCACGCGCTCTTTTATTTTTATTGCTATTTTTTTTTGGCGTAGCTTTCTCTTCAAGAATCGTCTGCGTTGCTAAGGCAACATGAAGCAAATCTAATCACAATTCTAAATCAATAGCCAAATAAATGGGAAATTCGTAACAACACGTACACTTATCATGCGTATGTTGAAAGTTATGCCCCCATTATGAAATCCTTTTGTTATACTTGCCACTTTTTAGACAGATAGTCAACCTCCTTTGAATTTGCAGTGTCTGTTAAACAGTACTGTTCACAGGATTCACTGAGCTGAAATGTTTCAACACGTGGAGCAACTGTCCTCTTGACAAGCAAATGTGAGGAAACGACCCGTCTACCTTTGGATATCAAATACAAACTTGATCTATGTTGAAAATACCAAAAATGATAAATGTGAATTCAGAAGTCAAATTTCTTCGCTTCGCAAGAATTCAAATGTATTAAGAAAAGGAATTTCTGTAAGCAGGTGGGCTGATATGGAGACGAGGCTTCTCATACACTAAATAGAGTATCACATAAAAGCATTTAACAAAAACAACACGCAAAACTGAACATTTGTCCAAATCGTATGAGAGACGTTTTTGTAGACAAAGAGAAACGTGAATACGAAGGGAAATTAAAATGGTTAGCTGTTTATTTCCCGATACCTAGCCAAGAAAATAATATTTTCTAATTGTTCTGCAATCCATCGGAGGGTAAGATCGTCGAGACGATATACGCTGGGTATTATTAATTAATGAAAAGTTACAAAAATATAACATGAAAAGAAATTACCTGACAATTATGTTGTTACAGCAATTAGTTATGTATAAAGTGAACAAATCGGATGTGTCAGGTTTGTAGAGGAAAATTACCTTCAATACAGATTAGGATCTCCCCTAGAAGCAATACAACCGCGATGTGTGATGGTGTCAATTATGCAATCTATCAGTTCCGTAAGAAGTGAGAGCCATTGCTCTAGCAAAGCAGTTGCAAGCGTGGCAAGGATTTGAAGAGGACGATTGAGAGAAACTATACGTCTTCCTAAAGCATTCAAACATGCTCGATAGGATTCAGGTCCGGTGATCGAGCTGGCCACTCCATGTGCTTCAGTGTTTGTTGCTGAAGATAATTATCCACGATGCGAGTTCTATGTGATCTAGCCTTGTCGCCCTGTAGCAGAAAATTACATCAACTATTGCCCCAGCGTAAGGATGCACATGAGCATCAAGGATATCATCTCTATAGGCCTAAGCATTCATGGTTCCACGTGGAAAGACATGGAGGTCTGCGCATCCCAAACAGATACTACCCTAAACACAGACACTGCCTCCTTCGTATGCATCTCTTTCACGAATGTTTGATGGACAATAACGGGTTCCAGATTCACTCCAAATTGAACAACGCCTACGTAAGCAGAACAGCCCTACATTGATCAGCTATTCAAGTGCCTAGCTCAAACGTTTCCTTCTACGACGTGACGGGAGCGGCATGGAAATGGCTGGTAGCTTCGTGCACAGACCATCTTCCTGAACCATCTGCTTACGCTTGACGTTGATAGCAACCTTCCAGTGACTGCAGTAAGAGAGGATCTGATTTGAGTCGGAGTTGAGGTTCTGTCCCTTCGTGAGCTTACCAACAAATATCGGTCATCAGCGCTCACAGCAGTGGTTGTCGTTTTGGGCTGAACCTCTTGGATGCCGCATCTGTGGTTAGAAATTGTTGCCAAAGTCTATGAACCACAGAAGCCCATTTAGCCATCTGGCCACTACTGCCTGCCTTATTTCCTTTTTCTAGTCTCCCAATATCTCTCCATTGCTGTTTTTCGGGCAATTGAAGGCCTGGAGGTGATTGTTACAAATTGGCTATTCCAGATTTCTTATCTCGGTATCACAGCGAAATTTGTAGGCTTGCTCCGAAACATGCGACTTTATGCTCCTCGCAAAAACGTATTTTGATTTTAGCGCCACTAATTTGCATACTGCTGTTTTACTCAACAAATTATATTTGACAACATATTCAAATTTTATACAGATTGGTTTATTTTTGGACGAGTTATCGCTATTTTTGTGATTGTTCCTTAATTTTTGGAAACCAGTGTATCTAAGACATGAGGAAAATTGTAAAAAATGTCAGTTTATTCTCTCGCATCTAGAATTTCTGACATATGCAATTCGTCGATAGTACTAGTTTAAACGTTATCTGATTTCGCACTATCGTGTGATATCCGTTTCAAAAGAACTGGAAATTTTCATATTCTGAAAATTGTTGCTGTGCATATTTTAACTCTGAAAGCGCAATTAATTCATTCATCGGCGGACAAATAATTTGGATACTGAACTTCATCCTCAAATTATGAATACTCGCTTATAAGTAATATATGCGTTAAAACATATTTAAATTTGCAATCGCCCTTTGCGGAATTCTTTGAAGCTATATAATTATACTTGTGGCGTTTTAGTGTATTGAAAGCAATAAGTTTGAATTTTTTATGTTTCTTTTAAATTTTTTTTCTGTCTAGATTTGCCGTTCTAAAAAATACACACTCTTTTTCTTGCTGTCTAAATTATTTATCAGCTTCAATGCAGATGGCAAGAGTTATTACTTTGAAGATAAGCAGTTTTCTACTTGAAAGTTCTGCAAATCCCATAGTTTTAATATTTTGAGGATATCTTGAAGTCATGCTGCGAATCATGCATTTTAGATCTACGACAAATTTGCTGATTTTATACCGGGTGTTCAAGATAATAAAGTTATTTTACAAAGTACATCTTTAATAGAAATACATCTGAACGTGTTTTTATCTTTGATGAAAGTATATTAACAAAACAATATTTGGAAAATACAAAATACAACGTAAACAAAGGCATTCATCTATAAGTTTAATCCCTTCTCATCGTCTGAAGCAGCATCGCCATAACTCCTCACGTTCCTCACGTACACGAAATCCTCTTCTCCATTTCACGGCCCGTGCGCTGTCCGATCAAAAGCAAACCAAATATGATCTCCCTTTCCCCTGCCCAAGCACCAGCCAGTGATCACTGTAGGTCCAGATTTTCTCTCGTATCGGATTTATCTCCGTCAGCTTAGTTGTGCTATCAGATCCAGAGGTAACATTCTGTCACATAGCTCCTAGGGTTTATGCGTATTGAAATTCATCTCGGCAAACTCAGAGCGGAACGAAGTATTCTTTTTATGAGGCTCTGTCACCAGGCGGCTCTATGTTGTTCTATTATTTTCATTTTCCATTTTTGCTTTTGACGAGGCTGAGTTTCAGATGACATGATATAATGACGATTGAGCCATTTGAAAGTGCTTGTCATTCACTTTAATGACAACACGGAAAGCGTTGAGTATATTGATTGATAAGCATTTGTGCTCGGAATTTATTTTGAATTAAGTCATTAATTTTAATTGCTTTTTTCCCTCTATAATATCTTTGATTTTACTTATCTTACCGGCATGTTCCGTGAAGTTGGAAAAAAATAATAATTTCTTATTTAAATTAATTAATACGTTTAAAGAGAGCCGGAACCCCCTACGCCGACCATGTTAACCTGACCATTTTCGGTGCATCTTTTCTCAAAATCTACTAAAAATATACATTTGAGATTTTTTGTGTAATTAAAGTATACCTTTCGGATTATACTGAAATGAGCTTTTGAAAAATTTTGAGATTTAGAGTAATTTAGAGAATATTGTATTAGGCATGGTAAAATTTAGCACTTTTGTTACAAAAAAAATTGTAAAAGTTTTTTTCTCAGTTTATCCCAAAAAGCTCATTTTAGTAAACAATTGGGAACATAATAAATAAGATATAAAAATTTACATACCCGTGAATATAGTTCCTGAAAAAAGGTACATCGAATACGAAAAAAACCACATTTGGAAGGAAACGCGTTTTTATGTAAAAATCCTCATTTATTAAAACTTTCGATGATAAATTAAAAGTAGGTTTTTTAACAGTTCTAATTTTCATAGAGATTGAAGTATGGTATTTTTAGAAAGATAAAAATGTGGAGAATTTGAAAAGGCATTAATCCTAAATCATCATTTTTTGAAGATGGGTTTCCAACATCCCTTAAAGAATTTAGAGAGGTTAACCCTCTCATTACCAAGCTTTTCGACAACCTTATTTTACCTAGCGGGGTATTTTTAGTTAGAATACCCCGCATGGTAATGCGATGGTTAACAGTAACTTAGCAAAGCTTATAGCCAAATGCAATTTGCAAAACAGAAAGGAAAATCGAGAAAATATACAAAGAAGAAAAAAATAAATATTTTTTATTTCTTTAGATATGTTTCTTGATAAATGTGGATTTTAAATGAAGATGAATTCTAACTGTCGCATTAAGATATAGTTCATTAGTAGTATATATAACATAGTCAAGGGAAGTTAAAGAGATTTTTATGAAAATAACACGTAAACAATAAAAAAGGAAGACTATTTCATTGTAGGGTTTATATTTATTTTAACTAACATTTATTTTAAATTATCTTTCCTGTTTAGCCTTCATTTTCCCCTAGAAATGCCTGTCCCAGAGTATGAAAATTGTAGTAGCACGCGCAGTTTATTCAAATTTCGCGGAAGTTAGTTGAATTAAATAGTAGACGAAACCAGAGTGTGAGAGTCTTACTTTGAAGTCACGCTAGCGCGATTGCTCGGTATATTTTAGATCAGCGCGTGTCGGCCTGTGTGCCTAGTTTTGCAGAAGCGCTAGTTTTCAGCTGTTTAATCAGTAATCTTGCTGAATCTCAGCGGTAATTAAAAACGAGGTTAGTTTAGGATCTCAGAGCCTCGTCGGTATTGTTTTGATATTTGTTCATCCAGTCATTACTTTCAATTTTACGTTTTGTTTCAGTTTACCGCCGGTTTGGCGCAGTTTGTGAGCGTCAAGTAGTCGCATTTGTCATTTTAAAGATAAAATAAAAAGGGATTTAAACCCTTCTCACGTTTCTGTGTAAATTCACACATAGTAGCAATCATTATCCCAGTTTCTGACAAGTTGGGCCAGCGAGATCTTACATCATCATTAAAAATAAATATTAATCTATTTTTACGGCGAGCACTAGACATTCTTAGGCTTTCGCCACTACTAAGGCCCAAAGCGGTTGTCATTTCATTATGGAGGTACCTAATAGGCAGCCACCATTACCTCCTGCAAAGGGACAAACAATTTACATTCATGCCTTCACCGGGATTCTAACCCGGATCTTTTGGTATCGCAGTGGACTCCCCTGACTACTGTGCAGTCTAGGCAGCTCTTCTCAAACTAGGTTTGATCCTAAACTCAATAAGGCTGTTCAAGTTTCTTTTCATCAATCACATTTTTTTTTTCTGAGACAGTTAATCACAATATATAATAGCAACGTACAATGAAGACAAAAATTAACTGCAATTAAATTTAAAATTTATGTGCACACGTGTTTTCACATGTGTAAATTAATTTTCCCTTTTGCATTATGACTGAATATTGTTCCGCGAATTAAAGATTTTTCCATGGGAGATTTCTGCCATGTATTTCTTCTGCAACAAAAAGGTATAACCGCCATTAGTATTTCCTTAACATTCAACCAGAATCCTTGAAAATTTTCCTTCCCCAGTTTTATACCTTTACAGAAATTTCTCATCTTTGATTGTATCTAAGTAAACAGGAAAATATTTTGTAGTGAATACATAATTTTTTGTGGGATATGTTTCAACATCAATCCTGATTCCAACATAATCCCAATTTTAATTCTTGCTACTCAATGGAAATAATCTTTATTCTGATCATCTACTAGATATACGAAATATATCTATAACGTCAGTTGCAACTTCATGTTTTCGTGGTTTAGGTGGGAAAGATCCACACATACAGCAGAATATTTTTGTAATGATATTTGCAGTGAAACGAAGAACGTAAACAATCAATATGGTATCATTCATTTCGATTAAGTTTTTCTAGAACAAAATGGGCGATAGTAAGTGCTGCACGATTTATGAAAATCAATAAAAAGTGTAATAACAAAAACAGTTCTTCTAAAAAAAGTAACTTAACAATAATAACAAAGAAGGAAGCAAAACTTAAATTATTAAAACATAATGATGTTATTTTAATTATATATAAACCAATGCAAATTTAGCATATAAACACGGGCAAGCAGTAATCTAAGCAAAATCAGTAAATCTAGAATAGGAAAAAAATAGCCTATGAATATGATCGCATATTGGAAATCGGCAGACCATATCCTTCGCATATTTTTGCTCTGACGGATGTTGGCTGTTGACCATTGAAATCTGCTATCTGCATAATTGGTAACAGTGCAGCAGAAAGTATTTTGCGTAATAAAATAGTAATCCTGTACCTAAAAATATCTAAACATTTCAATTCAATAAGATTCTGAATATCTGTAACAAACAATGAAGAAAAAACACGAATTTTATGATCAGTACCGGTGTTCAGTTATTTGAAAATCTCATGACCGATTCTATGCAAAACACTGTTTATTTTCTTCTGCTTCTAGCTCCTAAAATTATTTCTTCTTCATAAACTTCGACTATGTACTATCTACTGATGTTGCGAAATACAGAGATATGTGAAAACAAAACAGAGGTATGAAAGACAAATATGTAAAATAAAGTGGATGAGGAAACAACTGAAGTTATGTAGCACAATATACTATAAAGATTTGATAAACAAATAAAACTGCATAGGTAAAGGTGCAAACATCCAGGCGAAGCTAATATAAAAGGACATACGTTTGTAATGTTAAGATTTATGCAAATATACATATATATATATATATATATATATATATATATATATATATATATATGTATCTCAAATATATATGTAGATATATAATGTATATCAAATATATACATTACTCAAATATATATGTAGTATTTTAAGTGCGTATACGCCACTGGAAGTTTAATAGCTTTCGAAAGTCAAGTGGCAAGGCAGGAAGAAGGTGTTGACATAAACCAAGTTCAGCTAACTGCAATCTTTATTTCTAGGCACATTAGAATCATTCTTCGTAGATAATATACTTTTTTTATTATAAAAAATTACAATAATTTCTCACATACACAGGTTGAAGAAGGCAGCGAGCAGATTTTCGGCAGTGGCGGAAGCTAGGAAAGGAATGACGTAATTACTTCTGAGCAGTACTTATGCCTAGTAGATGCAGAAAGTACTCTAAGCTGTGATTGGTTAATTATAGTTTTAGTTGCTGTTTTTAAGCAGCGTTATGTAACATGGAAAGATATCGAATTTGGGAGAATAGATGAATTTAGGGGAAGGAACATCAAATCTAGAATAGCTAATTTTGAGGTCGCCAATTATTTCTTAAAACAGCCATCGTATTTTATTATATCTTATATATATATAAATGTGTGTTGTGCGAAATGGAAGCAGAGAGAGAAAATCTAAATTCTTATAAAAAATAAGTCACAGAATGTGATGCAACGATGCATAGAAAAAGAGATATAGCTTTAAACATAAAAACATTGATCTGCGAACTTTTAAAAATATGGAAATACGAAGATCTTAATCTAGCTACAAAGATGTAAATAGAGATTTATTTCGCCAATTAAGTGGCGCATAGCTATATGAAAGGAAAAAAGAAACGCGAACAACACGAATTAAAATGAGAGAGATATATATCTTTAGATACAGAATATGGGAAAGGTAAGTAGAGAAGGATAGATAACACGCGCATATCGAATACATGGCGCTAACAGGTATTTGAAATTGATATGCATACCTGCTGCGTAGTTAAGGGATGGATGTAATAGAGAATTAAATTTGCATTGAGATATTGTGCATATTGAGAGATAGACAGCGATAGATAAAAATTATGAGAAAAATAACTAGATAAGGGTACATGAATATAGAAATCTAGAACGAAATTGAGAGATAGATGTGCATATTTAGTGCATAATTTAGGTGAACAGAGAAATAGATTTTAATGCTGAGCTCACTGAGACATATTATTAATATTGCATCTACGTGTACCAAAGAGTATGTGAAAAGTAAGTACAGATGAATTGACGAATGTGTTTTACATAAATATTAATGTTTTTTCTTGAAATGTTTTCGTACCTCTAGACTAAGCCTTTTTACGATAGGTAATTAGAAACTATAATTTCTGTGCTGCTATTCTATTTTTTGTTGTAAATCAGGTACCGACACTTAGAATAAATATACTTTTATAGCAACTGCCTGCGATGTCAATGAGAAAAATGAAATAATGCCCACAGCGATGTTTAGCAGGAAAGGAATATAATATCACGCAAATTACTGCAACTAATTTACTCAGGTGTCACATCTCTACCGGCTTCCGCTGCGTAACTTCGCTACTACACAAACCTTGCTGGGAAACATCCTGCAGGCAGATGTCCAAAACGTGAAAATGAAAAAAAGAAAAAAAAAAAAAATTGATCCGTAAGCCCATTTGAGACAGAGTAGCTGTACGTTATTAATCAAAAACAAACCTCAACCAAAAGGCAATAGAAAGGAAGTAACCCAAATCGTTCTGCAAGAAAAATAAAGGGGAAATGACGAAGTAGGGGTGGGGGTGGAAGGGAAATAAAAATTACCATTTCAAAACGGAGGAGTGAACGGATGGACAACAATGGCTAGAGTCGACTCCAATCGCAGATCACGTACATTTTAATGACCCCGACTTAAAGCAAAACATTAAAATAAAAGCAAGGAAAAATCATTCTTTTTCGTACTGTGATAGGTAGTTTTAACTGTAACCACGCCTCTGCACGTCCAGCGCTAATGAAAGCAGAGAGTACAATGTCGCATGCACATCCGGAGGCTGTCGCCAATGATAGACACGTATAATGCACTGTTGGGGGATGAATTGTTTGGGGGAGCACTTCGCCTTAGCGTGTTGTAATTACCTGCGTCATCCATTGTTAACCCCGATGGGAATTGGACGATTATGAAGGGGGTATTGAAAAAAGTTTGAGGGGACTCAGGGATGCATAGTAGGCAACGGTTAGACACGGCTGGAAAGCCTAGTTGTTGGAGCGCCGGCAGAAGAAAAGCGGTATAAGTCACAAAATTCAGAATCTTTTCTCCATTACATACAATATGGTAATCCATCCACGTACTTGACGAAAAGTACTTCACGTACTTGTAAAGACAGCGTTTAAGATTCCGATTGAGATTTTGATGGAACACAAACCATTTATTTTCTCGTAACTCACATAAAGACATTTTGTCATCGTAATGAACCAGCATTTCACTTACTTTTATGATATGTTCTAGGAACGTTTGTTCGTTTTGCAGTATCTTTTTTTTCTCTTATAAGCTGCAAATTCGAACATTCAGTAGTGCGTAAATGTGAGAAGGTACCGAAATCATTATGACGAGTCAAATGCATTAAGAGTGGGTGATCTAATTGTAATATTCCTATTCAAAAAGTAGGTACATGATGGTTTTTAAAGTTTTGAAAAAGATGTAAATATCTGTAGTATTATTACTGTAATTTAAGATGATTGGAAAATTACATAAAAATGTATGCCCCAAATTTAGAGTAGTTCGAAGGGGTTTTAAGCATTCTTAAAGGAAGATTTGTTTAATGGTTTCTATAGCATCATATAATATAATTATTTTTAATATGTTTCTGTATGTTGAAAAAACAATAGTTAAGGCTCGTCTCTCTCCTTACCGCATGTTATATTTCTGGCGTCATTAGAAAACACGTTCAACTACAAAATGGAAGGTCCGATGTTCGAATCCCGGTGAGGGCACTGCGTATTCCCCACGTCTCTTGCTCCAAAATAAAATATTATTTTTATATATTTAGTTATAACGCTATTCATTCAAGAGTTAATAGAGTGCTCTATGAATTGGTTCAATGAGTGCATAAGGGCTATTTAAAAATATGAGCCAATTTTGTGCAAATTTTCAAAAAAAAAGAAAGAAGAAGAAGAGAATACCACATAAGAAATTATTCATTGTTTTAGTTTTTGCTATTACCATGACATTAGAATGTTCTCCTCTATCGATATTCTGTTGATATCATTTTTATAAGCAGGATCTCAAGAGGAGATATTTTCTTTGAGGTTGAGTCCGGTTATTTATTATGCAAAGCACTTGACATATGCTTCCTTCATTACATATGCATTCGTGGCTGATTTCCTAAGGGCATTCTTGGTTTGCATTCATGTCCTACTTAAAAATCACACAAAAAAAACATGCAGTTCAGATGATTACATTGAATTGCAAAAGAGAGTTTGTAGAGACATAAAAAGATATTTTTTGAAACCGGGAGACATGAAAAAGAGCAACGTCTTCGTCGGGACTCGAACCACGGACCTCTGGAATACGCGTCCAGCGTGCTGACCACTACACCAACAAGGCATGCGAAGAAGGTGAGAGAAATGCCTTATATACTCCTCCCTTTTAAAGGGCGACTGGGGTTCAAGGGACCCAATCGGCAAATCCTGGTGATGGAAAATCATCATCCACCACCTTTTTAGTTCGGGCGCAACTGTAGAGACATTAGGTATTTTTTGGAAGCAGGAGACATGAAAAAGAACAACGCCTTCACCGGGACTCCAACCACGGACCTCTGGACACACCCGCCCAGTGTGCTGACCACTACACCACGAAGGCATGCAAAGAAGGTGGGAGAAATACCTTATAAGTTATTTTCATTCTCTACTATAATGCTGATAACTTGAGCTACCTGCAGTATCACACTAAGAGCAAGTCTAGATCGTAGACACGTGACACCTTGCTAATTCTACTTATAATAGCAGTAGACTAATTATTATAATGCATTTCTTAAGAGATATATAAGGATATAGATATTCTAGATATTAAGAATACAAATATTCTTATAACCTATGAACAGATATTCTTATAAATAGATATAGAGAAATAGCCGATAGCTTAGGCATAACATAGGCTATGCATAAGCATAGATAGGCATAGATAGCATAGGCTTTATGAAACTGAATAGAGTAGGCTGATTATCATATATTTCCCCCTTTAGGTACTATTAGTACTGATGTGATAAAAAGCAAGATTTCAAGAAATATAAAACATAAAATAAATCGTTTCTCTTAACCAATATTAGACATTTGCAATAGATATTAGTACCATGATCGCCATCTCTGTACTATTGTTTATAATGTATTACCCTCTGATGCCGCTTGTGTAAAGCTGTAGAGACTCAAGATTATTGTGTAAGAATATTCATGATACAAAGGTTATTTCAATGTTCATGAAATTCGTTTATGCATGTGATATACATGTCCTCGAAATAAGATTATAATTATTGCTTAAAGTTTTTTGACGCAATCTGTGGAAGTGCAGCATAAGCTTCTCTTCTGTATATATGGAATGCAAGGTAAAGAGAGTGGAATTGCAATGCAGCAGCCTGTGGGCTGTTGCATATTTTCTAAATTTTCATTTATTTTCTAAATTTCGAGCCAACTACTTTATCAATCTGATGAGTAGTAATTTTAAAGGAGACTTTTCAAAACTACGTAACTTTTATGAGAACTACGTATTCATAGTATTACCGTAATGATTTATAATTTATTTATGGAGGAAATTGCCATGCAGTTGTATCTGTAACTGAATTACTAGTAACCATAATGTGCAGCCTAGGTACGCGCAGATGAGTAAGAAAGACAAAGACAAACGCTGACATGTAAATGAGGACACGATTCTTCTTCTTTTTAGCCCAAAGGGCTATTAATTTTGTTTTGGCATTTTGCGTTGGTTTATCAGGACTACTGCTTCTTCTAGTTGATTTTGTAAACTTAACTGGAGTCCTGAGTAGGAACAGGGAGTATACTAAAAGCTATGTTCGTGCGTGTGTAGAAGATACAACAAAGATAATAGGGGTTCAAATTACTCTTTATTTGCTTATTTTACAGACGTTCCCGCGCTTCGGGATACAAAGACCAACCACTTGTGGCCTGAACGTAAAAGACTATAAGACTACTAACTAACTAAAATTTAAATAAGACTTAACTTTTAATATTTTACACAGATGACTAGCACTAAGACTGGCCTTTTAAATGACTCCGCCTGTAGTACGCAAACTGCGGAAAACTACAATACGTCTTTAACTTTCAAAAGCATGAAAGTTCTGGCCTTAAAGGCGGACAGTAACTGATGGCAAGCTCGCGTGAAGCCTTGTAGCAAGAGAACTCGCTCTCTCTCTCTCCTTCTACTTCTTGGCAAAAAGCGACAACTTAAATACTTGAGCGTTAGCAAGTACAATTTGCATAAACATATTCACGCGTTAATTCTGGCCGAAAGTGGAAAATAAGACATGATAGTAAAGTTTTAAAATAAAATAAACATTGGTTAAACTTAAGATCCTTACAGGTTCACTACAAATGTCGATTCACTTTTCAAATTGTTGCCACTATATATTAGAGCCCCGCATTATTTTAACAGAAATTAAATAATGAAGAATCTGCATGAATGTATGTATGTTTCTCGCGCTGCGAAAAAGCAACGATACCTAGAGACATCAAATTTCCGCCATACACTAGAATATGACGATCTGGAAGCGCGAACTTGAATTTTGGAATTTCTTTTATTATATATTTCATATTTTGTAAAACTTTAACGAATTTTTGATTAAGAAACTCAACGATTTCAAAGCGAGCAATGGCAACACTGTACGAATAAAGAAACAACATTTTTATCTCAGGCGCGCGAGACTGTGTATCGGAAATTCTAAAGATATGCTCATTTTAAAATTATTTTTCGATACTGCTCTTGAATTGAATTTTATGGTTTAAGTGCAAAGAACATGATATTTAACAAATAAAGGTGACACGCAAAGCGTTAAAAAATCTGAAAGCTTTTAGACTTTTCTTTGACTTTTTTTTTTGTAATCACTATTAATTCTTGTAAGTAAATCTTAGTTTGGTAATAATTTAATAGTATTTTATGCCATTAATGATGTTTTTCCCAAATTTAGAACATCTTCATTTCGTAAGTGTCGCTTGGCAGCTTGAGTTTAATCACTGAAATTGAACCTTGCATTTTATTCTCGCAATGATTCATTTCATTATGCTGGATATCGAAATTTTTTCAAGTGTTCCTTAAGTTGAATAGGGCAAAAAGGTCAGCAACTTAAATTTGCTGTAAAGGGCAACTGTCAGAGAAGAAAGTTCCTCATTATTCTTTCACGTAGTTTGATAATCTTTGATATTATCTCCGTTTCAAGGATCATTGTAAATTTTGTCAACTTAGGCCATTTTTCCTAAGAAATGTCAGCTTTTATAGTTAGGGACCATACGATAGGATTTTTATTTATTGATTCTCCCATATCTATGCTCATTTATTTCGTTGCGCATGAGCGGCTGGAGCTTGGTTTTATTATTATTATTATTATCATTATTATTTCACGCTGGGTACGCAGAGAATGAAAAGTAATTATTTGGTAATTTAGTGGAATCTCCTCTACGCATACGTTACCACTGTTGCGGAACGGTTATGTTGTTCAATCCAACCAATCGGAATGACACTGACAGCAGCGGGTTGGATTGTTTAAGAATGGGATAGCAACTGGAAATGAAGTTAGCATAGAAATATATTAATAGGTGCATATATTACAGACATCAGGCCCGTGTAATAAAGAAGAAAGTACTTAGTTCGACGAAGATATTCACTTCTTCACTTACAAGCAATCATTTGGGTTAAACATGATATATTTCTGAAAAAAATCTCGTTTTTAGTGAGCTCATTGTGCATTTTATCTTTCTCAGTTACATACAGCATATGACTTCCAAATTTAAAAAAATCTGATGTATACACCACATTATTTCCTTGTACGGAATATTAAATTATACGCATTTTTTCTTGCATTTCATTTAAACGTACTGGACTGAATTAAATCGACTTCGTCGATAACACATAAATCAGAAAAGAATAAATGCACTCTTTAAAATTCACTATATTTGTTTACCATAGCGACACTCTCACGCTAAGTGCACTTTACAGCGTTACATCTCATTCATTTTATAACTCATTAGAGCGCACAAAAATTAGTATGTATATCATCTGGAGAACTACCTTATCGTTGCCATATGTTTTATTGAAATACTATAATAAATCTAAAACGATGTATAAAAGAAATAAGACAACCAAAAAAGAAAAAAACAAAGAAAAGAAACAGTTTTTCACAGACGATTCAGTATTTATCATTCAATTAATTCAGCTCTCACTTCGTGACAAGGAAAAAATACATAAAAAATCAAAATATCTATATTACAAATTACGAAGTAAATCTTAGACATATTTCCTCGAATAAATTCCAGAATTTGTTAAGCATGGTTTAATTTAGCAATAATAAAAGAAGCCGTTATCTTTGTTGTTGCGAAGCTTAGTTTCTCTAGATTGGCAACAAATCCACTATTCTGTTAAGTTTCAAATATGTAAATAATATGGCTTTTTTCATAAAAATAATTAGGCTTAGCCGCTATTAAACAACTTTTAAATTGTTGATAATTCTACAAATATTGCATGCAGATTTACTAAAGTGCATAAAAACCTTAACCGGAAGATATGAACAACGTAAATCAATCATTTCTAAGGCAAAATTGCGCAATTTACCAACGTATAAGAATAAACATCTGAGCTCACTGAGCCGAGTAATAGAGAACTGAGCCGAGTAATCTGAGAAATTTGCCAAACAGAAGAAGAGTTGATTATAATAAGTCAATTGACATTCATCCCAAATTTTCTTTTGGCTTACAGTAAGATGGTAAGATTAGTCCGCAAAAGAATAACAGTATTGCTGTGTTAACTTTGAAATCTATAGCTCATATTTATACTTACAAAAAATACATAGTTTCAGAATTTAGTGTCATTTTATTGAAACACCTCAGGAAATTAAGATAGGATTGCCAGCATAGGATCTTTCGGTTAGCTTATTATCTTCAAAACCACACTAGCTAGTGCTTCCCTGAAAGATTAATCTTAGAAAATTTTATCTTGTTTCCGATTCTTCTACTTTTTCATCTCCTTTTGTCTTGTCTAAAATACTAAACTGACTGATATGTTTTATTCTGGTCGCCAGCTTTTAGAATTGACAAGAAAATATTTACCATAAAATATAACTGCAGCTGTACAATGAGTGATAAAATGAGTAAATGTAAGTGCTGAAATCATCCATACGGATCTACCGTCTCAAAGTTTGCATTGTTCCTAACATTAAATAAAACTATTCTTATGCGCGTTTATACAATATTTCACAGCATAATATTGCATACGTAACAAAATAAAAAAGATGGTTTACAGACAAAAAGAAACTAACATTAAAGAAGCTTGATTAGATAATGTTGTCACTTATCTCATTGGTCTGACAATAGCTACAAAACAAACCCACGATTTTACATGAAGAGCGCAGGTTTGCTTCTGTCGTTGGCCTTGGGAACCTTGTAGGGGACATTACGACTTTGTTTGGTTCCGTCCCAATTCTGAAGGAGAGAGCCCTAGTAGACGGGTTCAAGGGTCTTTCGTCCCATTCTCTTACCAACAAATCGTTCTAGAAGACCTTTCATGAAGAGCACAGGTTTGCTTCTGTCGTTGGCCTTGAGAACCTTATAGGGGGCATTACGACTTTGTTTGGTTCCGTCCCAATTCTGAAGGAGAGAGCTCTAGTGGACGGGTCCAAGGGTCTTTCGTCCCACTTCTCTTATCACCAAATTGCTCTAGAAGACTTTTCATGAAGAGCACAGGTTTGCTTCTGTCGTTGGTCTTGGAAACCTTATAGGGGGCATTACGACTTTGTTTGGTTCCGTCCCAGTTCTGAAGGAGAGAGCTCTAGTGGACGGGTCCAAGGGTCTTTCGTCCCACTTCTCATACCAACAAATTTCTCTAGAAGACTTTTCATGAAGAGCACAGGTTTGCTTCTGTCGTTGGTCTTGGAAACCTTATAGGGGGCATTACGACTTTGTTTGGTTCCATCCCAGTTCTGAAGGAGAGAGCTCTAGTGGACGGGTCCAAGGGTTTTTCGTCCCACTTCTCTTACCAACAAATCGCACTAAAAAACTTTCTGTTCGTCGTGTATTTTAAGTGCCCCCGTGCTGCAAAGGCACTATACATTTACAAACATCCAAACCTTCTCCGGGATTCGAATCCATGCCCAATGATACGGCAGTTAGCAGTGCTAACAACTATACCGATCAAGGACGTTTATTTCGATGCTAAAAGAAGGAAGAAAAAGACTAATAATTGTTAAAGTTTCTTTTATAAACCAGAATCTTCTTAGGTGCTAATAGAAAATTATGGAGATTTAACAATTTTAAAGAATTTTTAACAGTTAGGTATCATTTTCATGATTTCGTTAAGGTTTTTTTTTTGTCTTTTTAATATTATTATCTTACCTGTTTTTGTTTTTATATCATTTATGTACTCCAGAATGACGTGAATGGACATCTAAACCTAAGAAAGAATAACCCGACATAATCCTGGTGGACTGATATTTTGAACGGGAATCAGTTAGCACTCATGTCGCCAAACTGAAGCTATCTAACTTGATTAATAATTTAAATAATGGCTATCAGTTTCATTTTTTTTTCATTTATATGAAACTTAAATTTGCACTTTGTACTAAAGTAACTGGAGAAGTGATTAACATAACAAGAAGCACAGGAGAGAGTCAGAAGTTAGGAAAAATCCTTTAATAGTTGAGTCTAGAGTTTCAGTCAGTGTTTAGGTATGTCTACTACGTTTCTTACGTTTTGTAAAATATTCTCTCCTACAAATAATAAAAATATAAAAATATTAGCAACTAGTAACAAAGAATAAAAGAAAACAGCTTTGCACGAAAAACGAAATATCTCAACGATATGTTAGGTACGAAAGGTTACGTTACGTTCAAAGTAATAGCCCAAGAGCAAAATCAGAAGAAAACAAAATCTGAAAGGTTTCAGATTGTAACAGTCGCTCAAAAGGGATGGATAAAGTTCTTTATGCTCACGCTGAGCTCGCTGTTTACTTAATGCGCTGTTGTACTCACTCCTGCTAATCGATTTCTTTTGCCTTTTTAGCTCCAGTATCAAGCATCATATTTTTCATACTTACGCCATATACATTTCAAAAGCAAAATGTCAAAATTTTAATTTAATTTAATAAAAGTATAACTTTCGATGCAATATTAAGTGTTGGCATACATTTTTGTTATTTTCATCCTTTTCTTAGTTTATCATATCAGGTTATCGGGTGTGTTAACTTATTAAATATCACTATTTTCGCACATACGCCGTATTCAATTCAACAGTAAAATCACCAGATATATTTAAAAACAGTCTATCTTTAGAATTTTCGGTAGACAGTCTCGGCTGAAGATTAAATTGTTTTATTCCAGACAGTGTTGCCACGGGTCGCTTGAAAATATTTGAGTTTGTTAATCAAAAATTCATCAAAGTTTTACGAAATATGAAATAGATGATGAAACCAATTCGAAATTCAAAATTGCAGTTGCAAATGTTCAGATAGAGGTCTACGTTATTCAAAATTTGATGGCTACCGTCGTTTTTCCATTTTAATTTCTTTAAAAATAATGCAGGGCGATAATATTTGTTGGCAACAATTTGAAAAGTGATACACCGCGTTTCGCCGCAAAACGCCATTTCGAGACTAATACCCTAATCGGGACTACCAGTACTATTATATGTAAATATCCGTTTAGAAATATAGCCTGGCGTTCAAAGATGTTATATAAATGCATAATTTTCTTACGAAATGCTACGTATTATATAGATTTATCTTGCTTAAAAAAATTGTTTCTCAGGTACATTAATCCAGCAAGACTGTACCTCAGTCGTTAATTTTAATATTGTGATGTCCGATCTATTTGTTCTGTCCTATCAATTTTGTTTAGATATAAAACTCTCTCATATTTGACGCGAGTATCTGAATCTAAAAATCTTTCGTTTTTCCTTTACCTTGCATGTATGTACTACACTTTTTGACAGTTCTATATCTCCCGTTCTACTAGGCCGGTTGACAAAATTCAACTTGCGTTTTTCATGTCTCGACAGAGCGACTTAGAATATGTATTAGATTTATATATAGCCGCATTCTAATATAGGTATTTTGACACAAAGTCAGACTTTTTCGGAAATGACATGCCAATTTTTTGGACATCTCTTTCTAGCGATTTCAGAAAGCTTCTATAACTTCTGTTTAACGGTTTCAGAATCATGAAAGTATATAATTAATGCAAGTCTTCTGCAGATTTAATGCGAAAAGGTGTCAATGCAACTGAATCACAGCTGGACTTGAAGGCATAGAGTTCGAATCCCGAGTAGGGTTATTGCACAATTTTCACGTTTCCTATTCAGAAATAAAATATCTAATGTCTCTATGAACAAAAGAAAAATTTTTTCTTCGGTGAAATTTCAGTCATAATAGAAGAAATGAAAACACACCAACGAGATTATTTTGTTGATGGAACATGAAGGTGGCATGCAGTTGAGGGGCAGATGAAGGACAATAAGAACAAAACAAGAGTTGTGTTTACGAGAAACGCGCAGAATATCTGTGCTATTAAGCAAGATCGAAAAATAATGCATATAAAAATTTGCTAGTTTTATTTCTATGCCCTAAAGAGCAGTCCTAATTGGTCCACTACTAGGTTTGGATGAGCAAAGAACAGTATCACCATCGGAAGTTCCCATTTTATGAAGAAGAATTCCTCTAACAAGTTGAGATGACATATCATTCTTTTTATCTATGTGATTTATGAGGTAGTTGCACATGTTTAAATTCTGTTTTAGGCTTTTACAGTACAGATATTATAAATCTAAACGCTCTAAGTGGTACGTGGTTAGAATTGATAAAAATACGTCCTTGATGGCGTTCCACATGTTTTCTCTCCATAGCATCACATACCAAACAGGAACGGGTATTTTGGGGAATTCTTAAAATACAGAAATTAAAATTTCTGATTTTATAATCTTCTTCCATATTTCTCGATCTATATTCTAGCTGTGTAAGTTTCATACTATAGTAAACATTAGTTCTTTCTATTACTACAAAAAATCGGGTCTTTTAAAATAGGAATGGGCACCAATGTAAAAAATTAAGCGAACATTTATTTTTAATGAATGGTTCAGATGGTAGTTGTCTTAAGTGATTAATTTTAATAGAAATCAAAATTAAATTGTAAAATTTTAATTACAACATATTCTCTGACTCCTGTTTTTTTCTGGAACTACAGAGACTGTTCGCAAATTTTTTAGACGACTTTTATTGTTACCTAAACTTTTTATGTTTTAAATGTTCCTTTGATAACTCTTATTCTTCACACACTAATTTTA
>KK112019.1:101531-119229 GCA_000611955.2 Stegodyphus mimosarum | reverse complement strand
CATTGCTCTCGAACAGCTGTCCAAAGTTCAAGGAGGTTGTAGGTCGACGTTTGGACAAGCCGCGTTTTAAAAGTCCCAAAAAATGCATTGACGATAGATCACGAGATTTAGTAAGGATGTGAGTGAAGGGTATAACCTTGGTAACTGCTTTTTGTTCCATTTTTTTTCGAGAAAATTAACAGTAGATTTCGACGTTGCATGTTTTGTTTTGATGCAGTTCCACTGATTGACCACACTGCGTGAAAAGAGAAGTATTTCATATTTGAAAATTCGGTATAATCGGTATAATTCGGTGCATTTGATAATATGTGTCGTTGATCTTAACATTTTTCTGCACATTCGTTATTTTTAATTTGCCGTCTTTAGATTCCTTGAACCATGTTTTAAATTTTTTTTGTTCTCTTTGATGTTAATAAATGGATCTCTTTTAAATTACTGTCATTTAAATATACCCAAGATTCATCTATTGTGACAATATTTTTCCATTTTTATCGGGATAAATATTTTTCATAAAGAATTCTGTAGCACGTGCTGCGTTCAGCGATATGTCGTGGAGAAAAACGATCCACATTATGTTTTTTCGCCTTTTAATATTCAAATCAGCTTAATCACTTTATTTAGAATTGACAATGAGCATTTTAATGATTTTACAACTGCCCTTTGACTTCACGAATTTTCATTTAACATTAAAATATCTTACTTTGTAGAGACATTAGGTTATTTCGAAGCAGGAGATATGAAAAATGAGCAACGCCTTCGCCGGGAATCGAACCACGGACCTCTCGGTTATGCGTCGAGCATGCAGACCACTACACCACGAAGGCATGCGAAGAAGGCGGGAGAAATACCTTATAACTTTTGCAACATTCGAAACATTCCGTTTTTCCTTGGATACGTATTTGGAGCAATGTTTCTACTTGTAGCTAAATTTTGACGCTTTATTTTGTTGTTGTTGTTGATAACATTACCTATCATAGCTTTAGATATCGAAAAACCATGTCTTTCACAACGTTTCTTAATAACTAGATACGAATAATTTTCTTACCTATCGTAATAGAAACATATCCTTCCATCCACTTGTTTTTTAAAAGCGACATTTATACTTTCAAAAATATGGTTGCAGTTAACAATATTCCAACCAGAAGCAAAGTGCGAACAAGTTCTGTAAACGGTTATGAGACCAAATTTTAAAACGAAATTTAAGATTCCTCTTAATACCGTAATTTAAAAAGGATATTACCTATCCTATTCTATTCAACTTGGATAATGCGAAAGACATCTTATGTTTTAGTTCAAAATGAATTGAAACTTTGCTTTAAAATACTATCAAAAAGTATCACTTATATCTAAACGTTATATCTTTTCGTTAAAAAAATTTCACCCGACTCTTAATGACTACCTTTCTTCATTTCTTGTTTTAAAGAAAGCACGAAAAAAAACGAAACAATAAAATGGCAAAATGGTAATTTATTTTACCTTCTTTGCATGCATGATGAATGAATATTAATAACTTGTCACGAAAAGCTACTTGTCAGCATTTTCTCTAGCAGTGACATGTCCTTCTGTCATCCTCATCTCAATGAGTTAGAACTTCAGATAAATTTACTTTAACGAGTATATGGTAATATATCGATGGAAAATAGATAGATATGACATCCTGCAGCAATTATTTTTCTAGATTTCAGATTTTCCATTGAAAGGATGGCAAAGATTTTGATCTTAGAATCGACATCCCATCCTTATCTATAATGATATTCAGTTTTTGTCTTTTATCTAATCTCAGTCGGGAAACAACCTGTACTTTAATGAAGATGAAAGCCTTTAATTGAAGTTTGGATCTACTATAAGTGTAGGTAGATTTCTTAGTTAATATTCAAGGACTGATACATGATAAATTATACAATCATTTAATATAGCTATCCTTATCACTTTTATTTGCTAAGAGAGGGACGAAAGCAATTGGGAATGGTGGGAAAAAAACTATTTCTGTGTATCAAAGTATAAATGGAGCAAGGCTTCCACAGGCTTCGTTGTTTACATATTTCTAACTTTACAGAATTCTTGTCATATGCCTCTTTCTTGAAAACTGACGTGGAATTAAAAAAATCTGATGTATAGACCACATAACTTCCTTGTAAGGAATATTAAATTATATGCATTTTACATTTCATTTAAACATTATTATTACATTTCATTTAATTCATTATCCAATAAGGATTGAATTTGTAAGGTTTTAGTTTAAACTAACAAAGTTTTATTTTAATTTGCCCTTTTCTATCTGTTCTCATTTCAACTTTCCGTTAGAATAAGCTCGCGTTTCAGCTTTATGCTAATTTGAAATGGAGCTAAGTTCTATTTAAACCGTAGGTAGGAACCTCTCAGTGTGACAGAGCTTTTAGTCTCAGATCACTGTTACTCTATTCAACGTTCGCCTGACCAGCTAGTATTTAAATTCTAAGCCGTAGCGCTGTCACGCTATTACTTATTGAAGTAATTCTAAGTACGTTAGTATTAGTTAAATCTTGCTACGCTCCATTTAGCATAGAGGCCAACCTCGCGTTATAGCTCTGTGAGCAACAACTATTTAATTTCTATTTAGCTTTAGTTTAAATTATTTGATTGTTCAGTTTAGACCCAAGTGGCGGTCATTATTTTCTGTATCCCTCCCGAGTTGGGAAGTGGCTGTAAATAATTGTGGAGGATTTTAAATCCTTCTTACGTATAGTTATTCTACCACTTAATCACAGTATTCTACCACAGAACATAGCTGCATTCAGCTCCTTGTTCAAGATCAGGACTTAAGATTTACGCGAAGATGTTCGACAAGAATATGCACCGAACACTCAGTCCTGACAAATTGAATCAACTTCGTCGATAGCGTATAAACCACGATAGGATAAATGCGCTCTTTAAAATTCACTATATTTGTTTACCATAGCGAAACTCTGGCGCTAGGTTCACTAAACAGCGTTACATCTCATTCATTTTATAACTTAGAATGCAGAAAATTTATGTCATTTGAAGAATTATCTAATCTTTGCCACATGTTCTATTCGAATACTATCATAAATCTAAAACAATGTGTAAAAGAAATTAAACAAGCAAAAAAAGAAAAAAACAAACCATTTTTGACACATTATTCAGTATTTCTCATTCGATTAATTCAGCTCTCACTTCGCGACAAGGCAAAAATACATAAAAACTCAAAATATCTATAATTAAAATTACGAAGTAAATCTTAAACACTTATTTCCTTGAATAAATTTCAGCATTTACCAGGGCTTCGAACCGTAATTTTTTTTGTTCCGGTTTTCGTTCCGGTTCAACTAAAAAATTAATATCGGTTCAGTTCCGGTTTTCGCTCCGCTAAAAATAACGGTTTTCGGTTCAGTTCCGGTTTTCGCTCCGCCAAAAATAACTGTTTTCGTTTCAGTTCCAAATGAATAATTTCATTTTATGTATATTCTTATTTGTACTAAAAATATAATTCTATCATAAACAAAAAATGTAATTCTATCAAAATTTAGAAGATTTTATTCTTTTTTTAATTGGTACACTATGTGAATTGATACAAACAGCAGGTACGATAAGAGCGGTGAGCAGAGGACGGCGAGCATTGGCATTGTTATCCATTATCAAAATCGCATTTGACAACTAGGTTCATGATTACCCACATTCGTCGTTTGACTCTCACATCGTGCACTTGGCCTTGCAATAATTATGTAAAAAATATATTATTTATTTAACATATGAAAATTGCCTCTAATTATTAATATATCTTCTAACGTGGTTTCACTGAGATTACTTCTGTTGTCTCGGAGAATAAATTTCAAACCTGAAAACGCTCTTTCAACACTAACTTGTGTAGCTGGAGCTGCCAAAACCACCATTGCAATCTTATACAAGTGCGGATATGTAATTTTATTCTCTTCCCAGAAATCTAAAATATTATGCTTTATATCAAGCCTTCGTACATTGTCAAAATTATTTAAAATGAATTCAATGTCAATCTCGGTAGAAATAGAGGTTCTATGTGTTTTTATTATTGCCAATTCTTTACTTTTTAAAAAAGTCTCTAAATCGTCTTCATTTTCATCGCTTTCAGTAGAAGATTTTGTTTCCTCGTTTACTATTGAAATGGACTTTTCAAAAAATTGTAATTTGTTCCAAATATTCTTTAAATGTTGCACAGCCTGTACCTTTTGTGACGTGGAAAGCAAAATTTGATAACGCGGGTCCAAATAAACTGCTCCTACTAAACTATCAATTTCTATTAACAATGCTTCCCTGTCAGATAACTGATTATATAAAATATCTGCAAAGAAATTTTTAAAATTTCGTAACTTTATTTTGCAATGTGTCCAAATTCCGTAAAAATCGCTTAAAGTTAATTCTTCACTTTGTAGTTTCAAAGTTGCTTCCGTTAGGGGTTGTAGGGTATCAACAATTAATTTTAATTTCACCCATTTACTGTCTGCAAAATAGTAATCTAAATTATGTTCCGCTAAAGATGAGCTAAAATCTTTGCATTCCAATAAAGATTTTAACATATTATATGTACTATTCCATCTAGTTGGACAATCCAAAATTGGTCTTTTAGTATTAACGTCTTTAAATTTTAACATAAGAGATGGAATGCGCAGCTTTTTCACCAACCCCCTAGCATCAGAAATAAATTCATTGAAATCGGCGTTTTTTATAGAGTCTTTAATTGCTAGTTGCAATGTATGTGCAGCACATCTTATTCCGATTAGTTTATTAAAAGAAAAGTTGTGATCAAAAAATACTCCATCTTCAAAGTGATCCCTAGTTTCGAAATTTTCATTTTCCATTTCGATAACTTCGTCTTCAATTTCGGATCCTAATAAGTTGACAAATGAAATCATATTAGCTCCATTGTCCGTAGTAATTGAATAAATTTGCTGAATATCGATATTATATTTTTCTAGTACTTTTTCAACCATATTTTTAATATAAATTCCAGTATGTTTATCTTTCAACTCTGTCATTCCCAAAGTAAACAAATTTATTCTTCCGCCTATTATCAACTGAGCATTGATTCCCAAAATTGATCTATTTAATCTGGTAGCTATGTCAATTTTTAAGGAAATTACTTTTTTTTCGAGTGCTGTACTTATTTCAGAGACAATTTTAACAGCTGTCTCTGGTATTAATAATTTAATATTTTCAGAATTTACTGAAAAATGATTACCTATTGCATTAACAATTGGGTTCAAAATCTTTTTGAATCCTGAATATTCTAACATTTCAAATGAACAGCCATTAACAGTAATAAGTTCAATACATGCTTTAAGGACTATTTCCTTGTTTAATTTTACTTTCAAAAATTCTGATTTTACGTATTTATCCAAAGTTTCTTGTGAACCGCTGGATCCGCTGGTACTTGGAGTAGCTTCATCTCTTATGTTCAACTTAATTTTCTTTTTTTGCTGTACAGTTTTAAATTCATTACTATGATGTCTTTTTAAATGTCGTTCTAAATTGGCAGCATGATTTCCAATCATAGAAGTGTCGCATATATTACAAATACTCTTATTCTCTGTTTTGTGATATGTGAAAAAATCCCTGCTAGTATTTGTCTTATTTCTCCCCATTCTAAAAACGAAAAGGAAAAAAAAATAAATAGATCAAATAAATTTTTAAAAATATACAGTTATTAAATTATAGCTATAGAATAGGGTCTGCCCCTCAAATATAAATTAAGTAATAATTAGTGCTGTACCGAGTACTCGGTCATTTACTACTCGGCCGAGTACCCAGTAATTGGTTTTAAAAAGTTCCACTGATATGCTCATGAAGAATTTTGCATTTATTGAAATGAAAACATGAATTTGAAGCATATAATCATAAATTCTATTTCAATTTGAAATGTAACTAAATATTCACCCTAAAGACAATATCGAACAAATCATAGACAAATTTTAAAATATAGTCTGAGAAAATGTGCTATTAGTATACAGAACAAATAGATTTTAAAAATCAATACACTGGTACTTACGTTATCAGTAATTCAACATCAGAAGACAGAGCCGTATGAGGACTTGGCGAAAAAGGTGGCCGTCAGGGGCGCAACTGAGTTTGGAGCGCAAAACAAAAGAATAGAGAGCCGGTTGAGAGTTACACGCTATTTTTTATTTATTCTTTACTTGACTAAATACTTCTAGTTGACCATTGTAGTTAGTCTCCAGGAATTAATACCGACTGTCACTAGCCTTTTTACGTCTCCTGACCAATTAGACAAAGACACGTATTAGTACGCGTACATCACATACTTCCTGCTGAGCAGCTGGTTTGTCTATCTAAACAGTCTATACAAACATCCGTGGATGATCGCATGCTGAGATGTGAAAAATAAAATATAACTCGATATTTTTCTTAAAAAATCATCTATACTTCTAGTTTAATCAACTGAATTAAATATGTCTTCTACAAGTAGTTTCATGCGAAACTGAAACAGAAAAATACTAGTGAATATCAAAATAGAAAATCGAGAAGCAGTATACATGTAATGATAATTATAAAGTTGACGTTAAATTAGAAAATATTGATAAGTTGGTAACAGTAACAAAATGACTGAAAGATATATCGAACCGAAATAAACCGATATTTTTTTTCGGTTCAGTTCCGGTTTTCGTTCCGACCAAAATAACGGTTTTTTCCGGTTTTCGGTTCAGTTCCGGTTCGAAGCCCTGGCATTTACTAAGCATGATTTAATTCGCAATAATAAAAGCAGGCGTTATATTTATTGTTGCGAAGCTTATCTTCTCTAGATTGGCAACAAATCCACAATTTTCTTAAGTTTCATATGTAAACAAAGAGGGCTCCTATGGTAAGAAAAAATTCCGCTTGCCGCGCTTAAAAAACTTTTAAATTGTTGATATTCTACAACTACAACACGCAGGTTAATAAGAACGATAAAACTCAAGCCTTTTTAAAGCAAAAAATGCACAATTTACAAACATATAAGAATAAAGAAACTGAGTTCACTGAGTCAAGCAACAGAATGGATATATAAACATACATATATTTATATACTTTCGGATCGGCCGATTGCAATCAAAATAGGAGATGAACATCTACTTGTTATAGAAGTCCTATATACAAAATTTCAACGTCCTGAGGCTACGCATTTTTGAGTTATGCGAGATACATATATACGTACGTACGCACAGACACCACGAAAAAATCTCTTCAGAATCCATTTGAAATCAGTTTTATAACATTTTTGGGGAAAAAGTGTTCTTTTTTTTTGTCCTCACGTACAGATGTCAACCAAAAACATCGTTAAATTGCTTTCGATGGCGGCTAAAATGGATATTGTCGTTGAAATATGATACCTGAAATTTTTTGCAATTACAATACTTTCTTTTTACTTCGTACAAGGAAGTAAAAATAGAAAAACTAGAAAAAAACCCGCAGAAACTTCAAAGAATAATATTTAATCAGATGGACAAAAGTGCAATGTTATTAAAAAAATCTAAATTTCGAAACATAATTAAAACATGTTAATAATAATTAGGCTTAGCCGAACTTAAACAACTTTTAAATTCTTGATAATTCTACAAATATTCCAGGCAGATTTACTAAAGGCATAAAACTTTTAACCGGAAGATAAGAACAACATTATTCAATCATTTTTAAAGCAAAAAAAAAGCGTAATTCACAAACATATAAGAATAAAGAAACTGAGATAACTGAACCGAGTAACAGAATATATATATAATTAGAAAGTTATCGTAACTTTTATGTGTAATTGCGACAAAAACAGAAAGAAAATTGTAGAAAAATCTGCGCGTACTTTTTCTTTTACATTCTCTGTTCCAAATGTTTATTGAAAATCATTTACAAGTTCATGAAATAAGGAATGGGTAAGGGATCAGTGTTCTTACAATCATTATACATATGTATACATATATTTATATACTTTTGGTGCCGCCGATTGCAACCAAAATAGGCGGTGCATATCTACATGTTATAGCAGTTCTAAATAACAATATTTATATGTTCTGAGGCTATTCGTTCTTGAGTTATATGAGAAACATATACGTACGTAAGTATGAACAGACGCTACGGAAAATTCTTTTCAGAATCCATTTTTAAACAGTTTAAAATATTTTTGAGGGGAAAAGAGTCCTTATGTATATTCTGTATATTCTGTCCTTATGTAGAGATGTCACGCAAGAACATTATTAAATTGCATTCAATAACAGTCAAAATGAAAATTTTCGGTAAAATATGATACCCGAAATTTTTCGCGATTACAATACTTCCTTTCTATTTCGTACAAGGAGGTAAAAAATTGTTACTTTACAATTAAAATCGCTAAATCGAATGAGTTATTAATGAATATAAAAACAAAAAGTTTTCAATTACTTTTGATAAAGCTGAAAATAATGTGTATGTATGAAGACAAGAAAATTATACTGTTGCATATTTTGTACATATGCAAATAATTTTAGCAAAATTGCATGTAAATTTTAGTACCTCTTGTGTAATGAAGCTTGAAAGGCCCCCGAAATACGAAGCACTGCCGGAAGAAAAGTACTACAAGGGCAAGTCCATTTAATGAGGGTAAATGGCTATCTCGCCAAATACGCGAGGCAAGCTGGCGATGGCTTTGACGACTAACTTTTATCTCTTATTTGGCGAAAAATCGCCAAATAAGAGTCTAAGTCTAATAAAGTCTCCACACTTGGAGATCAATTAACAACATTTTGGTCCAGTCTCTGTATATCTGTAACTTGTCCGACCTGTATGTAAATGTAATTGTACCCGGTGTTATATAACTCTAACTGTACGTGCCTTCCAGCAATTTCGGGAAATCGATGGCACTGAAAATTTCTCGGCGCACAAAGAGAACTATACAGAACGTATCAATACAGAGGTGACAATTTTTCAGGAGAGATAGAGTACATCTAGGGAAATCATATAACAATGCATGGTCGGAAACGCTTTCCTGGTGACGACATAAAGTGACGACACAAAGCGTGAAAAAGGAGGGACACAAACAATGAGACAAAAGGCATTTTATTATGTTTAATACAGCAGAAACCAATAAATAAGAACAAAAACAAACAACGGTCGTGATTAAAGAAAGTGTTCGAAATGACGACCCTGGACCGTGATGCAGGCCTCAGTTCTCCGACGCATGGAAGATCTGCATCACGAATAGAAGATCGCATGGAAGATGCATGACGCACGGTTCCTGCATCATGGTCCGGATCGCAATTTCAGACACCTTCTTTGATGACGATCGTGGTCTCTTTATGTTGCTTTATATTTGTTTTTGCTGTACTCCGAATAATAAACTTGTTTCCTCAACCTGGTTCGTGTCCTTTCTTTCTTGATTTTGTGTCGTCACTGTCGCGCCAGGAAAGCATTCCGACAATGCATTGCCATGTGATTTCCCATCGCTTAGGTGTCCTGTCTCTCGTTCCTGTAAGTTTGTCATCGCTATACTGATACACCCTGTATAATCTACCGGAGAGAATACCAGTTTTTAGTTTTAGTACAGTGTAGAATTCAGAGTTAGCTCAGAGTATTTAGAGTACTGAGACACTAGACTATTAGACAGCTAGGTCTTTTGGTAACACGAGAACTTTAATAAGAGACGACCGGTATCACAGGCACAAATAGTACATCTAAAGTTAGCGCTGAGTGGTTTGAGTGGTTTAAGAAGCATACAAATCTGCACAGTACTAAAGTAGCGCACAACAAGTAATTTTAGGTGACGTGCAGATTAATAGGCAACAAGTAATCTACACAGTACTAAAGTCATGGATGAGGCAACAAATTCCGCAAGTAAATTTCTTGAACTTCTAGAAGAAGTAACTGAGAAGGAAGAATATTTGCCTGAATACTTATTTAAATTAGACGAAACGGCTTGAAGAGGATAACATTATAGTTACCTATTGCAAAAGAGAACAATTCTATTGTTTTGAAGGGCCTAAAATATTGAATCACTATTATGAAAAGCGGCAATATTTCAGTAGACCTGAAACATAGACCGTCAAGTCAGAGAGCAGAATTTCTCTTCACAGCCATCCACCTTCCATATCTCACTAGAGAGTCGATTGCTGTCGTTAAACGTTCTTTTATTTTATTAGAAAAGTATTATTTCAGTTTGCTTTTGCATTCTTTCATGTTTGTTTTATACTTTTATATATCCTAGAAATACTTCTTGTACCACTCTTTTCCTAGAAAGTAATTAAATTAGAATGAGTGATTTCCACGCTTTCTTCCATCTTTACATTTGCCAAGCAATGATAAATTTTAGATAGAATTTAGTTCTGGGAACAGATTTTTGAATCGTCCTACTTATCACGATTAATTCTGAGCGAATGAGGCAACATGTTCTGCAAGGAAATGTTTCGAACTAGAAGAAATAGTCGAGGAGGAAGAGTATTTGCTGGAAAATTATTTAATTTAGTCGAAGCGGCTTGAAGAGAATAACAACATAGTTATGTATTGCAAAAGAGTAAACGTTCTATTGTTTCAAGGTAGCAAAACAGTGAATCACTATTACGAAAAGCGGCAATATTTCAGGAGACCTGAAACTTAAACCATTCAGTCAGAAAACAGCATTTCTCTTCATAACCATCCACCTTGTATATCTCATTAAATGGCCTGTTGTTGCCGTTAAACTTCCTTTTATTTCATTCGGAAATTATTATTTTAGTTTGCCTTTGCATTCTTTTATGTGTATTTCCTATTTTTATAATTTATATCCTAGAAAGAATATTGTAATACCATATTCCTGGAAACAATTAAATTAGAGTGAGGGAATTATTCGCATTCTTCTTTCTTTTCAGTTACTCAGCAATGATAATTTTTAAATAGAATTTCGTTCTGAAATCAGATTTGTGGATTATTTTGATTATCGTTAAAATGAATTCCATTAAAGAACTGAAATTTTATGTTATTGAATTTAGTGTGGATAGAGAACGCAGTCTGTGTAGGAAACGTGCCACAGAAGTACATTTGATTCGAAGTTGTAAACGTTCTTTTTTTATCCCAAAGGAACGTTAGCTGAGAAGGGCTATTGATTTCGTTTTTGCATTTTGCGTTGGTTCACTTTTTAAATTGTTGCCACTAAATATTAGAGCCCTGTGTAATATTTAAAGAAATTAAATAATGAAGAATATGCATAAATGTATGTATGTTTCTCGCTTCTCGCATTGTAATACAACAACGGTTCCTAGAGCCACCACATTTTGAATAACGGACGTTATAAGGTATATCTCCCACATTCTTAGCGTGCCTTCGTGGTGTAGTGGTCAGCACACTGAGCCGGTATTTCAGAGATCCGTGGTTCGATTCCCGGCGAAGGTCTTGCATATTTTTCATGACTCCTGCTTCGAAATAAACCTAATGTCTCTACAGTGGCGCCCGAACTAAAAGGGTTGTGGATGATGACTCTCCACACCCAGGATTTGGCGACTAGGTCCCTTAAAACCCTAGTCGCCCTTTAAAAAGGGGAGTATATAAGGTATATCTCCCACGTTCTTAGCGTGCCTTCGTGGTGTAGTGGTCAGCACACTGAGCCGGTATTTCAGAGGTCCGTGGTTCGATTTCCGGCGAAGGCCTTGCATATTTTTCATGACTCCTGCTTCGAAATAAACCTAATGTCTCTACAACGTCACCATCCGAATATGGGCATCTGGAAGCCAAATTTGGAATTTGTTTTAGTATCAATTTCATAATTTGTAAGACATTTATGAGTTTTTGATTAAGAAACTCAGCGATTTCAAAGCGAGCAATAGCAACACTGTACGAAAAAAAAAAAAACATTTTTATCTTCAGCGCACGAGATTGTGTATCGGAAATTATAAAGATATATTCTTTTGAATATTTTGCGATACTGCTGTTGGATTGAATTTTGTGGCTTAAGTTCGAAGAATATCATATTTAATAAATAAAGATAACACACAAAACGTTAAAAAATCTGAAAGCTTTCAGATTTTTTTCTGTAAACATTTATTTAATTCTGACTTCTTTTTTCCAGTTCCTGAAGATGCTTAGAATAGCCGTGTCTTCTTAAATCTTCTACTGAAACATTTTTCTCAATTTGCACAGACATGTACCAAATTTAAAAGTAAGTGATATTTTTGCGTATTGTTAAAGAATGGAGAGAAATACGACAAGCTGCTTACTTCTAGCTGTCTAATATACGAATAACTTGTTAGAAGTATCAAAGCAAAGCAATATTAGATTGAGTTTGGAGTAAGTTAACAGATATTATGTTAAGGGTGGGTGAAAAGTACTTAAAAATGCAACTGCGTTTTAATTTTTTACTAGCGGATTTTTAAACTAGGGGAAGTACCCGATGCCCGTTAAGTTAGATTGAGAGTAATGCATCTAATAACAGAGAGAAGAATACCGCTGTAATTCTTCTCTAATAACGATGCAAAAAATATGACTCAGAGTCATACATTTTTCAGTTTGATGCGATATGGAACCCACATAAGACATTTCGATAAAAAAGTAAGCTCATGCTCTCTCATTATATTAGCAATAATGGCACGCAGTTTTTAATGATTTTCGTCTTTCTAATCTAATGGTGATAAAAGCTCAAGTTCCATCCAATATTTCACCTATATTCAATTTTAGTCGATAAAATGTGGCAAAACATTGATCATAATTGATCAGAAATCAAAAACGCAAAAAAAAAAAACAAATACACATTCTTCTTTATGTATATAGATTTCGTAAAACTTACAAGTTTTTGATTAACAAACTCTACGATTTCAAAGCGAGCAGTAGCAACACTTTTCGAAATAAAGCATTTTTATCCACAACGCTCGAGACTGTTGCCACTCGGAAAAATGAGTGTGAAAATTAGCGTTTTCAGAGTTTTTGATTTATATCTCGGCTGATTAATGCCGTACGAAGATGGGAACAGTCGAAATAGCTTCCCGCGAATTTTTGGAAGTAGAAATAATGTATTTAATATTTGGCCATGCTCTTTTTATTTCGTTGTAAAACTAATTTTTTATTAACAAACTCTACGATTTGAAAGCGAGTAGTAGCAACGCTTCTCAAAATAAAGCAGATTTCTGTCTCCAGGGTGCGAAAATTAGCGTTTTCAGAGTTTTTAACTAATATCTCTGATTTTAGCTACTTTTTTTCCAAAAAGGTGAACGTCGACCTTATCCAGGACTCAGAGAAGAATGGTAGAAAATTTGGTGACGATAGCTATAGTAATGACTCTGCAAATGATGTAATTTATAAAACAGCGGTACATCGTAAACGTCATTAATCCGTTTCAAATACTTGGACGTACAGCGAACGAACTTTAAAATGCTATATAACTGAAGAAGAATGTGTGTTTATATTTAATGCAGATATACAAATTTATTCCGATCTTGAAATTTAGCACGCTTGGCTTTCAAAGCAGGAGGAAGGTTATTGTCTGCATAAGATTTCTCAAAAACCACTAGACGGTGACAGCATTCTTTATATACTTTTTACACAGCTTAGTGTTGCAACACTGCAAAGTGGGAAATATGTATGTTTAAAGCTTAATCAGAAACTTTATCAATTTAAAAAGAAGAGTGTTAGCACTAAGGAAAACGGAATACATTTATTTGTCTTTCAAATTTAATAAAAAAACTCATTTATTTAAGAGAACTGTGTTACTACTGCCCAAATTAAAATATTTTTAAGTGTGTTGTCGTTCAGCAAATTGTAAGATGTTTCATTTTTATTTCAAATTTATTCTGTTATTAATTAACAAACTAAGCGATTTAAAAGCAATAAACTCAGATTCATTTCGGTTATTATCAATTACTGGCTGTAACCGTGAAATTACAGTAGCCGGATTCATTAAATTCATTCATATATGATTTAAAATGACGTAAAGATGGAATTTTGAATTAGAGTTTGTATTTTAATGTGAAAATGTTTAGAAAAATCCTCTATGTAAATTACAGGCATTACATATTGAGAGCACTGTACATTAACTAGCTGGACCCATAAAATTACACTAACTGGACTCGTTTCAGTAATATATGCCGAAAAACTCTAATGTGGACACCACATGAGTTTCTTGTACGACCTACTCAGTCATACACATTTTTGCTGCATTTCATTTAAACGTATTTCCTCTAATTTCATTAGAGGCATCTTCTTATTCAACAAATTCAGTTAGTTCTCAATTCGCGGCAAGCCAAAAATACATAAAAGCTCAAAACATCTTCATTAAAAGTTGTAAAAATACAATTACAGTAGAAACAGTTAAAAAAACAGTCTTTGCAATTAAAATTAGAGTTTCTGCGGGAAAATAAATAACGGGAAGGCGAATGGTATGAAAGACAAAATTTCCGGTGAACTAAAATTTAAAGTTTACTTCTGGCCCCCTTGGCAAAAAGAAACTGAAATTGGTGCACCAACTGACTTAATTCACTAAATTGCTAAATGTTTAAACTGTTAACCAACGTGTTAACCGGCACGTTAGGCCTAGCGTAACTTACACTTTTAAACTGTTGATAATTCTACAACTGTTGCATGCAAATCAACTAATGGCATAAAAACCTTATCCGGATTATAACAACAACGTAATTCAATCACTTTTAAAGCAAAAAAGTGTACAGTTTAATAACATATAAGAATGAAAAAACAGAGCTCACCGAGGTGGGTAACAGTATGTATATATATATATATATATCTATATATATATATGAAGTAGTCTTGAATCCGGGTACTTTAAAAGCTGACAGTCCCGATGACAGAGTGGCGGGACATGGGGAAGAAGTTGATAACTAAACTGAGTTCAGCCAATTATCATCTTTATTTTCAGGCACACTAGAATAATTCCTCGAAGACAATATGCACTTTAATCATAATTACGGTAATTTCTTGTATACAATTTACACAGATTAATGGAAGCGACGTCATTTTAGACGGACAAGCAGAGCATAGAAGACACGTTAGCAATGGCGGAAGCTAGGGAAAGGAATGCAGCAGAATAGTGACGTAATTAATATATTATTTATATTAAGTCTGATGTAATTGTAGAGACAAGCTATGATTGGTTAATATTAGTTTCAGTTGCTCTTATAAAGTAGCGTTATATAACGTAGAAAGATCTCGAACTTGGGAGAACTGTTGAATTTAGGGAGAGAGCGCCAAATCTAGAATGTTAATTTTGAGGTCGCCTCTTATTTATTTTAAAGCAGCTATCGTGTATGTTTGATGCAGCCGATTGCAACAAAAAAACAATTCATAACACTAGATGTTATAAACAGAAAACCCATATACAGAATTTCAACATTCTACGGCTAATCATTTTGAGTTATGCAAGATATATACATACGCAACTACTCGCGTACATACAGACGTCACGAGAAAATTCCCTTCCGAATACATTTCAAATCCATTTTACAATCTGTTTTGCAAAAATAGTGATTTATTCGGTCCGCACGGGCAGATGCCATGCAAAAAAACGATCGTTCAAATAAATTCGAGAGCGGTCAAAATGAATATTTTCGTTTAAAAATGATATGCGAAATTTTTCGCGAATACAATACTTCCTTTACTGTAGTATAAAGAAGTAAAACCGCTTTGGGCCAAACGTTTGCAAATGCATAACTTTATGGTAAACGTAAATTTATCCATCAGCGAGCTCTCATTCGTCGCGAATTTGTTTCACTGGCATCAGATAACTCTTTTTTAAAAATTCCTAATAATGTTGCTTCAATTGACTGCTTTTCGATGTTTTCAGTTTCTGTTTGCTTTCCACGAGACTTCGTTGGATTTCTTAGTGACCTTCATTTAGTATGGGATTTTTCCATATTTTTTTTTGAAGTTTTAATGTACGTAAATTGTTCGCTACTTTTCTTACTCTCTACGATTTGGTATTTAGGTAGTATATTTCTGAATTGTTTAGAAATTTTTGATTCATCTGGTTTCTTGTGGGATATTTTTAGAGCAGTATTTAGTATTATTTCATCGTTGTAGAGATTTGGATGCCATTCTTAGGATTATGGGGGATGTTTCTTCAGGCGTATAATTTGCATAACTTGCAATATACATTTATACTACATGTCCTTGCAATTGGATTTTATAATCATAATTTTAAATATATTTTGTGTTATCTTGATCCGATCTGGTGACAATTCACTTAGAAAAGCAGCGTTGTTTTTAATTACGGTTAGTAAACAGCAATAATGTCGTGTTTTTCGTGTTTGTTTTTCTTTTATTGTTTTTTTTTCTTACCATGAAATGTAATAGGAACTGCATAGATTTGCCAACGTGATTCTCTGGCTAATTGCTGGTATCTGCACGAGTTGGCTATTGGCTACATTTGGAATGGTGTAACAGTAGAGTTTAGAGCAGCAAGCTTATTAAATTGAGTATTACGTGTTATAAAATATGTATCCCTTTCTTTTTATTATAATGTTGCTTGCATACGGGTTCGTAACAGATTAAATACGCATGGAACCGATTGTAGCTTGATAAATTTATTTTACCAAAAGACACACTTTACAGTTTTGGAACGTTCCACAAAAATACTTTTACATCTCTTCTCAGTATAACAAAGCACAATCAGTAGCTACGCTTCAAACTGCTAAGAACGTTAAACAAAACGCCATGCAAACGCATCTAAAAGGCGAATCTCACGGATATCTCAATACTCCGAATTCAGCTCTGAATTGCCAGCTACTCCTACTCAGAAACTGATGCTCTTCCCGATCTCATATAGTATTTTTTACCGTATAGGCCGTTTTTTACCGGCGTATAGGCCGCCGAGAGATTTTTAGTACCTTCTCGAAAGTACTGGAAGGCATATGAGAGCCGGATACGGTTGCAGCTGCATATAGCATCAATTACATTTATTCAATTCCAATGCCCATTGCTACAGGGACTGGATCCAAATGTGACGAAATGGTCGCTAAGTTTGGTGACGTTTGGCAATTTCTTGCCAAATTTGGTGACAAAAATTGATCATTAAAACGATCTCCAGCTTGGCGCAATCTCGCCAATTTAGCAAAACAGCCATTTCCTCAACGCTAAAAAGGTTTGCCGCTGTATTCTTACTTTTCCGTGAAAGCTTCCTTTCTTTAGATTTTCATGTTACATTATAAAAAAAAAGGACAACGTCATATATAATTTCACTAAAATTATTTACATATGAACAAAATTGCGACAATAGTTTAATATATGTATATATATATATATATATATATATATATATATAAAGAAAAACAAACGAAAATGAAGGAACATAATATTTTCCCTGGCACTGAGCATAGGAACCAAACTCTTGCAAAAGAAAGATTAGAAGATAAGATTATTTTGGTAAAAGAAAACTTTGTCTTTTAATAATGCTTTGCAGTGATAAAGAAGTACAGGTTAGCGATCGTTATTTAGCATGAATTTTGTCCCATTAATTTATTATGGCTATTTTCAATAAAATATTTTAGATAGTTTCAAGCAGAAAATGTAGTTTAGTTAATTTTTAGAATCTAGCCCTGTTTTCTTCTACTAATTCTTTGCTTCGTAAAATAAATTATCGGATTATTTTAAGAATAGAACGATCATAGTGTGATATGTATGAGAAATGTAATAATTTTTATATTAATTAATATGTGTATATTTGGAGGGGTGAATTAAAGTAGAGGTTTTCGGCTATAATATTTATGTACGATTGCTTAAAATTTAAGTAAAAAGAATTCCA
>KK112019.1:87050-101452 GCA_000611955.2 Stegodyphus mimosarum | reverse complement strand
AACTGCTCGCCGGCCGCATGTACGGTTCTGAAAACATGTGAAGGGCCAAAAATTTTTTTAACAAAATAAAAAAATTTTTTTTAGCAAAACACAAATATTTTAATTACAATCTAAATGTTTTTCAAAAGATACATAAATAATAATAATAATATCGCAAAGGAAAATTTCAAACTTTTATCTATTTTCTACCTGAAATATAAAATTTGTTACTTGGAAGACATTTTTGTTAGTTACGCTTTGTAATATAAATATAGTCATAGCTAAATGTTACATTTTTAGACTGACATTTATTTAAATTAGTTTTAACACATTTAATCAATCATTAAATAACTCTCTTTAATTGGAACTAAAAGTAAATAAATTGTGAAAACTTTCAAACTTTCCATAGAAGATTTACTAGGCGGACAAAACTGGGAACAAATAACAACAGCCTTGTCCTCTTATATTTATTTCATTTTTCTTTTACGTATAAATAAAAATACCTATATTTGTATGTAAATAATTATAAATTTCTTTATTTTTCCTTACAGCATGACTCTTAATGAAGTTTCAGTTCTGATAAAATCTGTAGCCTTGGAGAGAAATGACTGGAAATTATCTTCATCACGGATTGTAGATGCTCTTCTGCCAATCAGGTTTTCTTATTATTAAATTTTTAAGTGTGAAAAAATGCTGTTCACGTGTAAATATATTCCCGAATAAATCAATTATTCTTAGCACAAATATTCGTATCCGATTTATTTTTTAACAAATAAAAATTAATAAAATTTGTATCTTCGAAAATTTGAATAAGATTTATACCTCGGTCTAAATAATTTAGCTCCTTTCATAGCTTTTCTAATTTGCTCCTTACGTTAATTTTTGCTAGTAATAAAAATAGCATAAATTCGGAATTCAAATTACTAAAATTCCGAAATCGTTCTAACATTGTATTTGTAACAAAGTCATAACTTAAATGTCTTCGTAGGCCGCATAAAACTGCTTCGAGGGTCCGCCAGTTTGAGACCACTGGCATAATCCAAAATAAATTTAATGAGACCTAGCTTAATTTTGTCATGGTTTAGAACAACATCTAACGGAACTTCCCTGAATACATTCCAGCTATTTTATACTTATAGTGTCATCATTTATCTATCATAGGATTATAGAATTAATATCGTCTTTGGAAACTTGCTGAAATGTTCAAATGGGCAAAATTTCAAAGGCGATACCCATCTTGTAATCCCTTCATTTATAACTTCCGACCTACACGCTACTTAAAAAACGTTTCCCAAATAGGTTATTAGGCCCAATTAAATCTTCCGAAACTGGACACTACACTCTCATTACCTATCTCCGCAGAACAAACTACGAAGAGAAAGCTGTTATCTTTGTTGCCGGACAAAAAGTTGAGACTTTAAAAAGAAAAAGAGAATGACGCTGTTTTCTAAGCATCTATGAGAGTTAAAACTGTTTTTTTACGGTATGTTCGAACAGATACGTGCTTCTGACACCAGGTGTTCAAATCGAAGATCTCAGCTGCCCAACTTTAAGACTCGGACGTGCTTCGAGTGTTCGATGGCCTTTTTTGATCAGAATATCTCTACATGCCCGTTAGCAATAATTCGTCTATTAGGCTCGGTGTAAACCATCCGGTTCTAAAGATGCAGGGAAAAGAAAGAAGTGAAGAGGACGCAGTCTTTAACCCGAGAAACGGCCAAAGTCACGTAGATGCCAGTTTCAACGTCGCGCGAACTTAGGCCAAAGAGGGCGACAGTTTGGGGGGTTTAGAACAAATCAAATCGTCGTTTGTCGCGCATGATGGGTTAGAGAATTATTATGCTATTGACTCGCTGTCATATTATGTTGGTCTCTCCTCCAGCGGCTTTCAGTAATAATGGACAGTGTATTGATAAATAGAGTAAAAGCTTCTAAGTACGCAGAATATTGAAACTATGTATTTTGCAGAAGTAATCTGCCAAATATTGACCTCAGGAAAAAGTGACGCATTTCATGAAAACACTTTACAAAATGTTACAATATGTGTAAATGTAATGCATGATAAATATGTACTGCTTAAAATAAGATTGCGATATATATTCCGTTAGAGTTCACAAAATTATCCGTAAAAAACAAAAAAGAATGTAATAAATTACGTTGCGAAATTCTTGTTGTGCAGAGAAAGAAATTTTACAGTTACCAATGGTTATTTTCTTCAAAATTTACAAATATAACCTTGATTCTTGTTGTTCAACTTCTCCAATAATCATTATTCGGCTTGTTATTAGTCCAAGGGGATTTAGTCCCGAAAGACTATTACTTTCGTTTTGCGATTTTGCGTCGATTCACTCTGAATGCCCGTTTCACTTTTCAAATTGTTGCCACTAAATGTTATCGCTCTGAATTAAATTTTAAAAAATGAAAAATCCGCATAAATGTATGCATGTTTCTGGCATTGTGATAAAACCTAGAGCCATCGAATTTTGAATGACGTAATCCTACTGCGAATGTGGGCATCTGGAAGCCCTAATTTTGAATTTGAAATTTGCTTTATTATCGATTTTATGTTTTGTAACATTTCAACGAATTTCTGATTAACAAACTAAATGATTTCAAAGCGAGCAATGGCAACACTGTACGGAAAAAGAAAAACATTTTTATCTCCAGCGCACGAGACTTACGGAAATTCTAAAGATATGTTCATTTTAAAATGATTTTGCGATATTGATTTTGAACTGAATTTTATGGTTTGAGTACGTAGTACATGATATTTAATAAAAAAAGGTAGCACACGAAACGTTAAAAAAACGCGCCTTTGGACGTAATTTAAAATCTGAAATCTTTGAGATTTTTTTTGGTTGTATTTTCTTATTTCTTATTATTATTTTAACCTAAATTGCAAATGGTTATTTTGTTGTTTTCAAATTTCGCAATTATTAGCCATATCAAAGAACCATATTAGCTTTCATGTGCTTATCAGTAGAGTTTGAATTAATGTTAACAAGGAAGAACTCCTTGAACCATGATTAAGAATTTTTAGGAGAAGAAATGATTTCCATTGACAAAACACAGAAATTCCTCGAAGTTTACTAGCGAATATGTTTCTGTTTATGCGTGAATAAATATGAAATATTATTAAATATGAAAGAAATATGGTGATAGACAGGTTAATGAAACTTTATTACAGAACACAGTGGAAATTTCTACGATACATATCAATATGTTTACAGAATATTTCAATATATTCAATGTAAGTCTGACATTATATTTCCATTTGAAACCTTTATTAAATCCTTTATTAAATTTTGAAGACTTTAAAAACTTTTAGTACCTATATACTCCATTGCGTCATAAAAGTAAGCTCCAACAGTAATCGTGGAGTTAATGCCGCTAATTGCTGGCAGTTCAGGATTCGAACCCACACAAATGCTGGCTGCATCATTAACTGTTAAGTTTTTCCTCACGTGTTTTCCCATGCAAGACAGTTCCTTTAGGAAGCCTTTCATGAAGACATTCCTCTTTTTAAGCAGATAGCTTTCTAGCGCTTGAAATACTTCGAGTGCAACGTAAAATGAAAATTGTTTTTCATCATTGAACCATATCATCTTCGTTTGATCATAGAATCAGATAGGTATGGCCACTAAGAACTTGAATAATTTAATTTTTAATTTAATTTTTATTTTAATTAATTTTATGTTATTTAATTTTTACCCACCGGGAGCCGAGTGTTTAAGACAGCTGAAAGCTGTGTAGTTCAGCCCGCGTTTGAAACCACTCAAACGGTCTTGCTGCATGGATGTCTTTCACGGATTTCTCCATGTGTAAGGTCAGTATGAGTCCGTTTCCCTAAGAAAGTCCTTCATGGAGGTAGTCTTTTCAATAGACAGAGAGCTGTTGTGTATTTTTTCACTTTCAAATAACCTAAAGGATCCTATTTTAATTTCCATGAATCCGCAATAATTTCTTTGAAATAATCTGCAATAAAATGGCCTTACATCGTAAGGTTTCTTAGCTTGGTATACTAAAGAACATTTCAGACGTCTCCGATTTCAATATATATGAAAAAATATTTCAAACATGTTGCATTATAGACCACCTATTCAAAAAATGGTCGTCAATGGTCATGGTTCTATCAAGTAAGGTAGACTTTCAGAGTATGATGATTTGGTTACATTTCATATCTTAGTAAAAATAATGGGAAATTTAAATATTTGGATGGCCTGCTACTAACAACGTCAAGATTCAAAATTGTTTCTTATTCTGCGAAACGCCCCTCAAGGAAGGATCCTTGGCATAATTGATCCCAAGGAGAGTCAGGGCTAACTATGCCAAAATTTAAATTCTATGACTATAACCAAATTTTGCCTGAAAAGAAAAAAAAACGCTGAGCTATTTTGATTTAGGACAGCACAAAAGTGTATTTCATTAAAATCAAAATTTCAAATGTTAGCTTATTTACAGATGATAATTTGAAAGCAATTCTTCTAATTACTATTTTTTACCTTAAAATCCTAACTATCACTTTTGTGTGTTGTTGTTATGTAACCAGTAGCACGTACAGCTAGCTTTCAGAAAATACGTGGCTAGAATCCCGACGAAGGCAGTTCCGCATTTTTTGCTTCAAAGGGGCTAATAGCTCTATGTAGATAAATTTAAAAAATATTTAACACGCGAGGTTGCCTATAGCAACGTTTTATAAAAATCATGAAACATTTTGGAATGATATCTCTGGTAATTTTGAACTTATTTGATTAGATTTCCTTTACTTAATTTCAAAAAGGACGTTTTTAGTTAATAATTGGGGTTCTCACAATAAATTGGTGTTCTCACGAGGGGTTCTCACAATAAATTAATTTCGTATTATATAGTAGAGATTATCACTTAATTAAAACCAATTTGACCTTGTCTTATTTAATACATTCTCTAAACTAAAGCTACATCTATTCAAAAATAAATTTAGTCGTGCAGTATTCTGAAATACAGCTTAAAATACTCTAAATTTAAAACGCGCCAACCAATCCAAGCAATAAAAAATGTGATGATGTTTCTAAAATCAGGGCGTTCCCTTCTACGTCCTTTCTACTTCCCCTAAAATCATTATCTAAAAATGATGTTTCTAAAATGTTAAATATTTAATTGTGAATACCATAAAGTATAAATAATATGTTTATTTTCCCCTTCTACGTCCTTTCTACTTCCCCTAAAATCATTATCTAAAAATGATGTTTCTAAAATGTTAAATATTTAATTGTGAATACCATAAAGTATAAATAATATGTTTATTTTCCCCTTTTATTTTAAATGACTTCTTACTTTTTATTTTAAATTACTTTTTACTATTTATTTTAAATTACTTTTTACTACCTAAGATTTTATATACAGTACCTACGCACATAGTTTATTATATCTTTATAGCTTTTTTTGGTTAATTTTCTAAAACAGCATAAACACCTTTTGCTATGGCTTCTGTACCGCTGCGGTAATAAACGAGCGTGATTCCATACAGAACGAACATGTTTCGAGCAGTAGGTAAGGTAGGAAATTTTTAACTGTAACGTCTATACTGAACCAAGTCACTTAAAATCTGTTTTTTCAAAAGTAATCGCTGTAGACTGGTAGAGAGGGAAAAAGCATAAAAAACCTTAATTCCCTCTGGAGCTAATTTGCCCGTACTTTATGGGTCTGATTTTTTATTTCTGTATAAACAGCCTTTTTAATTATTATTATTATTATTGGCACTTCTCCGAGCCATATGTAGTTAAATCTATCAGCTGAAATAACACCAAACTTAGTAGGGGGATTAATAACGACATGGGGAAAGACTTTCAGCGAGAAAAATTAGTTCTGAAAGTCGTCGATAGGAGAAAACGTAGTCTACACGCCCGAGAATTAGATAAATGAATAAAAAGGAAGAAATTTTACCGCAACACCGCTTTAATGCAGCAAATGTGGTACAGGGTTACCGATATAATACATCAGTGCACTATCTCACTTTATTCAATAAAAGCACTTCTTTGGCGAGAGCACAGACCTGTTTCAATGTGCCCCTTTTTCGTGGACCACACATTGCATTCTATGCACAGTATTCTGGACGATCGAACGTAGCACGTCATCAGGAATACCCAGCACAGCAGATGATATCTTGACCTATAAGGTCGCCAAGTTGAGACCTCACTAAAATAGACCCTAAACTTCAAATAATACCACAGAAAAAAGTCACATGCAGTTAGATTCGGGGAGCAAGGCAGCTATGAAAGTGGAAAAAAAGGGACTTAAAACTTTTTTCTGTAAAGTTATGGCACAATAACTGCTGTATCGACAGACCTATGTACGATAGGGCGCTATTCTGCATCCTGCATTACCTGATCCAGCAGTTGCGTCTGCTGAAGTTGTCGAATGACAAAACTAGTCAGCAAATTAGGGTCATCTTTGTGTGGAACATTACAAGTCTATGGTCCTCTCAGAGCAATATTTTCGAAAATGTATGGTCTACTGTGAAGCCTCAAATAATGACTTCTGATGAATAGAATGGGATTTCCTGAACTGCATAGAATTATTCGGATGCCCAGATTCTAGGGCTGAGTGTTAACAGCTTATTTACGTGAAAATGGACCTCATCTCCTCACAGAATTCTTCGCTTCTAATAATCGTCGACTTACATCCTTGCAAGAAATATTATAGTTATCTGCTAATTCCTGTATTCGGTTTATCTTGTACAGATAGAACCGAAGAAATATCCCTAACACTTTTCTCTTTTGTATTTTCAAATACACTGGTTTCCAAAAATTAATTAAAAGTCTCAAAAATAGCGATAACTTGTCCAAAACTAAGCCAATGCGTATAAAGTTTGAAGGCGTTGTCAAGTAAGAATTGTTTAGTAAAACTGCAGTATACAAATTAGTAGCACTGCAATCGGAATCTATTTGCGAGAAGCATAAAATTGTATCTTCGAGAGAAAACGTCTAAATTTTGCTGTGATACCGAGATAAGAAATCTGGGATAGTCAATTCGTAACAATGATCTCCAGGCATTATTTGAGCAAAGAACTGCGATAGAGAGCCATTGGCAGGACAAAGTCAGACAGAAGTAGCCAAATGGCTAAATGAGAGTCCTTCTGTGGTTCATAAACTTTGGCAACAATTTATAACCACAGATGCGGCATCCAAAAGGTTCAGCCAAGGACGACCAACCGCTGCTATGAGGACTGATGACCAATATTTGTTGTTATGCACACGAAGGAATAGAACCTCAATCCGACTCAACTTAGATCCTCCCTCGCTGCAACCACTGGAAAGTTGGTGTCAACGCAAAAGGCTTTACGAAGGATGTCTGTAAGCGAGATCACCAGCCATTTGCTTGCCGCTCACGTCACACTGTAGAAGGGAACGTTTGAGTTAGGCACTTCATCATATCCAAAAGACAGCTGATCAATGGAGAGTTGTTCTTTTTACGGATGGATCCAGGTTTAGTCTCCAAAGCGATAGTAGGTGTTATTTTATTCGAAGAGTACAGGGAACCCGTTATCATTCATCAAATATTTGTGAAAAAGATGCGTACGGAGGAGGCAGTGTCTGTGCTTGTATTGGTATCTGTTTGAGTGAATGCACAGACCATGTCTTTCCACGTGGAACCATGAATGCTCAGGCCTATAGAGATGACGTCCTTGATACTTATGTGCGCCCTTATGCAGGGTAATAGAAGATAATGTCCTGCTACAGGACGACAACGCTAGACAGCACAGAGCTCGCATTGTGGAGGATTATCTTCAGCAGCAAACAGTTCAGCGTATGGAGTGGCCAGCTCGAATACCCTACCTAAATCCTATCCAACATGTTTGGAATGCTTTAAGAAGACATATAGTTTCTCTATATCCTCCTCTTTAGACCCTTGTCACGCTTGTAACTGCTTTGTAAGAGAAATGGTTCTCACTTCTTAGGAAAATGATAATTGACATAATTGGCATAATTGACAGCATCACACACCGCTGTATGTGCTGTATTGCTTCCAGAGCAGATCAAACTTTATATTGCAGATAATTTTCCTATACCAAGCTGATACATCAGATTTGTTTATTTTATACATATGCTAATTTCTATAACACCATAGTTGTTTGGGAATTCCTTTTCATGTAATTTTATTCCTTACTATGTACTGTATACTGTGGTTCAGTTTCATTAAATTCTACATGTAACTTTTTGATAAATTGTCATTTTGTGATTTTTCCTTGATTAATGATAACTAGTGTATTACCCGCGTTTCTTGCAAACTTTTAAATTTAGTTTTAAATTTTCTTTCTCATCATTGCTTTTTAGAGTTTCATGTTATTAGATGTTAATTAAAATTTAATTAAAAAAATAAATTTAATAATTTATGTATATGTACGTTAACGTTACTTTTATGTAACATATTTTTGAAGATACGGGTTTACCTGCATATTTATGTAATATTGCTCGGAAACATAGTATTTCTATTCATCTGATTCTCATAATATATACAAGCTGTCATAATATATGAAAATTATAAACATTATTCGTTATAGTTATATCATTATAACTTGTAACAAATACACATCAATAAATTCCAATGGCTGGCATTTAAAGCTAAATGTTTATAAAATGGCACATAATATTTCTTTGATGAAATGATAATCTTTGTTAAAGCTTCGATTTAGTTGGATAAAGGTATAATGTCAGCATTGGTCGTAACAGGAGCTGCTTATGCACCGATATGCATTCTGAAGCATCTAAGTGTGACTACAGTTAGAATTTAAGATACGATCAAATCAATCTATATACAAAGTAAGAATATGTAAAATCATTTCGTCTAACGTATGCTTAAAGCATGAATATTTCTTATATAAAGGTATGATAGATTAAACTAAAAAATTAAGAACATCGTCATGCTCCTAGCCATATTTTTCTGATACATTTTATATTTCCTAATTACCTGGTTCTGAAACCAGCTGCTTCTGCATCATAAACATTCACAGAAAATACTGTTTCAATTGAAGCAAATGATTGCAACTTATATGTATGTATGGACGGATATGTACGTATACAAATCACTGTAGATTATTCAACATATATTAAAATAATTATGCTTCTTTAGAGAATGATTATGCATAGCATTAATGTGTCTTTTTCATATGTCAGGGAAAAGCGCAGTACAGCTGATGCCTGCGGACGAATCCGGAACTCTAAATTAAGCATGCAGATTATCTAGTGATACATCACTTCTTTTCAAACCTGGTTAAATACCTTCTTTGTAACAGCATGTGAATGACTGCGTAGGCATTCTGATCTCGCATCTTTTCCTGCAATTAAACCTTGTAAAATAAAATTAAATACCAATTAAACGACATTCGCTTAATGGCATATGCTGAGTTTAATTTATCTTCTCCAATAATTACACTAAATGATTCAAATATTCATGATATGTCATAGTATTTGTAGGGTGGATCTATGTAATAGCAGCTCATTTTTGTCATTTATAATGTTTTTGTCAAAGAAATCTATGAGATAAATTCTTTTGTTTACAGCAGAAATTTATTCCTTTGTTGTAATTCATTTTCATATAATATTTATTCTCATATACATTTTCGATGACATGATGTGAGTTAACAGAGTGTGAGTGCTAAAAATGAAAAACTGATGTTTTGCTTGTGGTCCGATTATTAAGAACTGGCCTGCATAAATAAGTGTTTTCAGGAATTTCTGTGGGTGAAAAATTACTGTTTCACTTAGCAACTTTTCAAGCAACTCAGTACTTGGAGCAACGCTTTACTTACCCATCTGTAACTTTGCTGTCAAGCAATTATTCTTCGAAATAGCAATTAGAGTTATAAGGTTTATCCTAATTTTATAACAGTTATTTTAAGTTTATGCATCTTTCTTATCCCTTCTAGCTTCAGCTTACAATTTCCTACCAGAATGTATTTTCAGAAACGCGGTTAATGCAAATGAGTAAGAGTCGATTTAAGTCGATCTTTCACCGACTTCGTTAGAGAGCCATAGTTCCTGACTAGCGGGCGTTTGCCTTTGGCTACGTCTCTCTCTAAGCTATTGCTACGTTCGGCCGTACTTTAGGCCCTTGTTTGGCTTCGCCGATTTAATTAAGATTTAGGGGCCAACTACTTAGAATATTGATAGCTTCGGCTATATCTTTCAGTTAGCTTTAGTTAAGCTTAGTTTAATTTGATATTAATTTGAGTTCAAGCCCAAGTGGAGGCTTTGCTGTACACTCCGAGTTAGGAGCTGACTGTGTCACATTTATTTTGGGAAATAAAGGGTAGTTAACCCTTCTTGAGTCTTACGTCTCCGTTCACACATTCTAGCGATTATTCGCTTACCAGTGTTCGGGCTTTTAAGATTCACAGTTCAATCCTTAAAAGAAGGTGAAACCCCACAGAATAAAGAAATATAATCGGGGTAGTTTTTAATTACATCAAAAAAATTTTTCTGACAATCCTTTGTTAATATCCCGTTCGAAAAGTTTCTTGCAGGGTTGAATTGCTCGAAAAGTTGCGGATTCTGATAAGGCGGGCTTTACTATGTACAGAACTAGCTAGTTTAATCTGAAAGTTTCTATAAATATATTCTTGCCTAGGTAGAGAATCCCGAAATGCTTGACCATAGATGCCAAGCTTACGCAACGGAGCATTAAGTTATCATTAAAAGTTCTTATTTTAATTTCATTTTTCAACTAATATAAGAAAAAGAGATTGAAGTTGCGTCGTAAGAGAATTAAGGTAACACGAAAAGAATCTTACATTAATAGCCTTTAACTGCTCTAGACGAGCAGAATGTGGTTTAAAAGCTTTTCCTGACAGCAGCTCTGATAATTAGTGGTCTCCATATCAGTGACTGTAAAATTTAGAAGAAATTATGCAAAAGAATTTATATGAAAGTTTGTATAAAAATGTAATTACCTGTAATTAGCTTTTTTTTTTGTTTGAGCGCAACTGTAGAGACATTAGGTTATTTCGAAACAGGAGAAGAGACAAATGAGCAGCACCTTCGCCGGGACTCGAACCCCGGATCTCTCGAATACGCGCCGAGTGTGCTGACCACAACACCACGAAGGCATGCGAAGAAAGCGGGAGAAATGCCTTATACACTCCCCTTTTTAAAGGGCGACTGCGGATTAGGGGACCCATTCGCTAAATCCTTGTGGTGAAGAATCCTCATCCATCACCTTTTCTTTAGTTCGGGTACCAGTGTAGAGACATTAGGATTTATTTGGAAGGCAGGAAGCCTGAAAAATGTGCAGTGCCCTCGCTTGGAATCGAACCTGGGACCTCTTGAATACGCATCGAGTGTGCTGACCGCTACACCACGAAGGCATACGAAGAGGCGGGAGAACTACCTTATAACTTTATATAAGTTCTAAACTATTTCATGTAACTTCTTAAGCTGTGCACCTTCCGAAAAATTAAAAGTAGACACATAGGATTGTGGAGGACAACTGAACCTTAAATTTTCAGTGGAAGACTGGAAAAAAACTAAAAACAGCGAGAGTAAAGTCATATACAATTTGCTGAAGTATTTTTCATTGTTAATAAATTAGTAAATTCTTGCCTTTCTGATACCGCTAATTTTTTTAACATTTTATGAAATATTTTTTACGATGCTCCATGATCTTAGACTATTCTAAAGCCAGTTTTAAGGTAGCCTAACTAATTAAAATTCTTTCCATAGTAACCCATGGGAAATAGCGTCCGGCATAACGAACACAATATCGGAATGGATTGCGTTAATTACACAGTCCAGTCACATTAATGTGATCACCACGTACTTTCCATGTCAGAGTTAAATAACCAATCACAGAAGGCAGGTGGCAGCACAGTGCAGTTGAGCGTATATAAAGGGTGTGTGAGGGCTTCGGAAAACATTTCAATCGTTGGCGTAATGCAGAAACGAAGCGATTTATCCGACTTCCAAAAGGGCATGATCATTGGCTTTCGGGCCAAGGGTGGAAGCATTTCCGAAACGGCTGAGTTTGTGAACTGTTCGCGTGCCGCCGTGGTAAAAGTGTACCGTGCATGGCAAAATGGGACTGTCCAAAATCAGCGACGTGGCAAATGTGGTGCACCACGGGCCATAGATGACAGAGGCGAACGACGGTTGCGGAGATGCGTTCGGGCAGATAGACGGGCTACCGTTGAGCAACTGACCACCAAAATGAACCAAGGGGCTACCAAAAGTGTCTCCCAAAGTACTATTCAGCGAACATTGCTGCGTCTGGGCCTCCGAAGCAGACGCCTGGTTCGTGCACCTATGCTGACTGCTGTTCATCGACGGCGAAGGCTAGAATTTGCACGCCAGTACAGCAGCTGGACGTCCACTGAGTGGCGACAGGTTGCGTTTTCGGATGAATCGCGTTTTATGCTCCATCGGACAGATGGACGTTGGCGTATAAGGCGTGAAACCTCTGAAAGGAACCACCCTGCAACCATTGCCGGAACGGTCCAAGCTGGAGGCGGGAGCATTATGGTCTGGGGAATGTTTTCCTGGCATTCTCTAGGTTCACTGATCATTGTGGAAGGCACAATGGATCAATACAAGTACGCATCTGTCCTTGCGGACCATGTTCACCCCTACATGCGCATTGTTTTTCCTCAGGATGATGGCATCTTCCAGCAGGACAATGCGAGGTGCCATACAGCTGCCAATGTACGTGCGTGGTTCGAAGAGCACCAGGATGAGTTTACCGTCCTCCCCTGGCCAGCAAACTCACCTGACTTAAACCCAATCGAGCATCTGTGGGACCATCTCGATCGAGTTGTTCGCGCCATGGATCCTCAACCGCGTAATCTAGCGCAGCTGGCCACGGCATTAGAGTCGGCATGGCTCAACATCCCAGAGAACACCTTCAGGGACCTATGTGACTCTCTTCCTGCACGTCTCGCAGCAGTCCGCTCTGCGAAAGGTGGTTATTCTGGCTTTTGACAGATGGTCACATTAATGTGACTGGACTGTGTATATAAAGCAGCATTTATGGTTAGTATTGCAAAATAATATTCCATTCTAAAACCGGTTTGAAGGTTCGAAGTAAACAATTTATGGTTTATTTTGAAAAACAACAGTATAACTTGTTCTTTATATTATTAAATTAATATATAAAGATTCTCAAAAATATACGTAATTGAGACATGCATGTGTGTTCTTTCTGCTTCCTAGAAAGCAAGCATATTAAATTATGTTATGCGCTGGAATATTATAATTTATATTTAGTGATATTTATCAAACAGTAATTGAATGTACGTATTTGCTGAGTTGTTTAATTTAAACTGCTTATAATATTCATTAGCAAATGTGAATTTTTCAGTTGCTGCCTGCTATATGTTATGGCTTGAATTTAGGTTGAGAATCCTTTGTAGCTGAAGTTTCACGATGGAAACAAAAAGTAACGATATATGAAATTTTAGTATCACGTGATAAAACACAGTGAAACACTGACCTCTAGGAACGCAGTGATGTTAGGTCACTGTCAAGTGAATTTGGCTCCAGTGGCCTGACCTCAAAGGAAATCTGCTTCTGGCTGTGATGTGCGCATGCGCTTCTTGAAGCACGCAATGGTCATCTGAAAGCACTTTGAAATGCATTCTAAACTACTTGTTATGACAGCCATTAAAATAACAATGAAAGCGTAAACAACGAACTCCTTTCATTTCAGCGTTATAATGCATTCAACACTGCTTTTACGACTGCAGTAGAACTGACTTCCCCTCAGTGTCATTAATATCGTTGCAATTCCAAGGCTGTAACACAGTTGATTTTTTAAAAAATAATACTTGTTAAAAATTATATGCTGATATTAAGCAATAAACATGCTTCTATGCTCATTAGTTGTTTTTAATAAGGCAGTGAGGGCGAACGTGCCTCTGCAGTTCGTATTCTTTACAGAAATTATGTGAAAATTTATGATGTATTCTTAAATTTTAAAACATGTTTAAGAAGTGTTTAAGGTATTTAACGTGCAAAGTAATACAATAAAAATATCATGTTCTTTGGTTTCGCAGAAAATAACTCTTATTTCATTTATTACTAAGGCTATCAAAAACAGCATATCTATTATATTTTTAACGTTAAGCGGATGGAACTGTTTGAAGAGTTTCTAATTTTGCTTTAGCTGCCTCTAGTAATGTTTATATTTTACAATTGTTTGTATTTATTTCAAGTAATCATTTGCAGTTTTAGTTTATCTATTACATGCCGCTTTCACCTCGCTAAAATTTTACCTATTTTTAGCAGAATATTCAAACCATTAGCAAACAAATGAAGAAACTTTTAAGTACAAACCTATGTGAAATTTATTGCTGGCTTCGTCAGTTTCGTAGAACCTCATTTAGTTTTACTGTTAATAGGTCCAGTAGAAGTTGTATGCTAGACATGCAAGCGAAATGGAGATCACAGTAGTTTCCC
>KK112019.1:61232-77842 GCA_000611955.2 Stegodyphus mimosarum | reverse complement strand
AAAAAGATTGAAATTATATATAAAATTAAATGATATAATAAATAGAAACATATATTTCAATAATTACGCTCGTAAAATATAGCAAATAAGTTATAAATTAAAGTACATTAAACATTACGAAGGTTAGAAATAAGGAAAAAAGTTAAAATTGGATCTAAAATTAAAATCACATGATAAATTAAAATGTATATCTGAATAATTACACTCCTAAAATTTAATAAGTGAAATAAAATTACGAGTATATGGTTAAAAGATTAAATTACCGATATCGTGAAACATTTAAATTCCAAGTTCAAATCTTGATCTCGAAAATTCGATATTCACTTGATTAAAATATTAGTACTACCTATGAACTCCTTTTGTTCCAGGTTCGAATCCCGATTTTATCAACTAAATCAAACTGCGCCTCCTGACTTGCACCGCCTCAATCCGCCTCCCAACTTGCACCGCCTCACATGCTTCCGGGCTCATCCGCAATCCGCCTGCAAGTTTGAGATCCTGCCCCTGAACCGGCCGTTTCACACTACTGCCATCCAAGGTTACAGAGTCACAGCGCACTGTCTATCACAGATTTCTAAGTATAATAGTGTTACTACTACTTGATGATACTGTTTGAAAATCTCATGGTTATGTCTTGTCTGCCACAAGCAGTTTGTAACTTTTGATTTGTTCTCTTTTTTCTTGGTATTATTGCTGCAGAGATAGAAATATTTTTAATTTAATTTAAAATTTAGTGGTGCTATGCAGGGTTGTTAAAATGATGACATGGTTTAATTCTTTAAATAATAAACAGGAATATCCACTGTTTGCACAGTTTCTTAAGATAAGGTCCTAATAAAGTTCTTTACAAAGTTTAAGATAAAACAGAAAACGTTTTCGAAAACAATTTCGACATTGTTAATAGAAGAATTCTCTGAAAATAAAATCTAACTTTTGATATAATTTCTGTAAAGTAAAATTTCCAGTTAGAAAATATTCATTACGCTGAGTTAGAAATGAAATGTTCTGCTTACTTACATGTAACATTTTCAGACATATTCATAATAAATACTCTAAGCTACTAATATGGTATGCTAAAATTTAAAAGAGAATGTTATTTTGTCAAACCTTCACTAATTATAAGGAAAACTGAGCAGTACCTTTTAAAAAGTATATTTATTTATATTTTTGCTTCTTTTTATTCCCTTCCTACAAATACCCCGTACATTTATTCTTGGAAGTCTTGGATTTATTCTTGGATGCATCACTAACAGTCATAAAAAACTTGAATCAATTTATAAAAAACTTTCTCGAATTTTATATGACGAAACATCTTACTTTATTTTTATAGGATCCTACTGTGCAATGTCCTGAATCTGTTTACATAATATTTTCTATATTCTTAGAAGCTTTGCAATATAAAATACATATTTAGGATCAAAACCAAGGAAAGAAAGCTTAAAGCCACTGTTTCCGAAGTCTTAACCCTCTAACCGGCAAGGCCGTATATATACGGCCTAGAATATTTTTTGTGATGTCTGTACGAACGTATATACACGTGCATATTAAAATATGCCAAAAAAATTAAGGCAATATATTAAAAGTACCAGGTATAAAATGCCAGGAAATTTTTTACATTAAATCAAGAAAATAAATTATTCTCGCAGTAGTTTTGAAGAATTTGTGCTTGCTTAGAGAAAGCCCTGCCCGGTCAGAGGGTTTTAATATAAGGAGAGCAGTTCCTTACATTCTTTAATTTAGGTTCACCAAAATGTTTATTAAACTTGCACGATTCTTCAGTATGTAAATGTTCCAAATCTACTACAACTTATAAGACTACCAAATGACTTTCGTCCATTCTTTCTGCCTTCATACTGCAGATACCACAATTCGAAGTGAATGTTTAAAATAAAAACTATTGATTACGACGTCAAGTTTTTGGTTACACAAACTTCACGAAAATGTAACGCTGCTCTTTGCGGGGTAATTTAGAACATACATTGAGTTCAAATAGGCTGTGAAATACAAATTAAAGCTCTATTAATTCTCAGCTTGCCCGTAAGTATCCGCAAAGGAAAACCGGCTTGTCGAAGCTTAAGCCGATAAATTAATTTCAACCAGAAACTGACATATTGTCGCAGTCCTCATATGCTGTTATAATCTCTCTGGACTCAAGAATTTTGCGTTTACTTATACTTTAATTCATTTACATTCCAATCGAAGTTGACAAAGAATAAGTACAGCGAAAGTAATAAGGTAAGAGAGTTAATTAACATAAAACCGTATGGACGTGCTGTCATTAACATGCAAGTTCAAATTCTAAACAAAACATTTCATCTTTCCTTTTTTTTAACTCTTCTCTTGAAATCTTTCATTCGAAATCTCCGTTTTTTAATATGATAAAAGCTCAGAATCAAATAATGTCTATTGAACTTACATAGAAACAAAGGTCTGAAGATTTCTTTTTGTATTTGCGCCTAATGTTTTGAAAGTTATTAGAATTGTAATTTATCTCGTAGGCTTGCTATGGAAGAAAGTTCTGTTGCTTTTTGAATTGCTGTTATAAAAGAACACACAAACACACATACAAAAAGAAAGGGAAAATAAAAAAACGAAAAAACAAAGAAAGACAGAAAAAAGCAAAAGTTGTTCTGTCACAACCGTAACGCTACCTATCTATCAGTCATTGTAAACCAATCAATCCCTCAGGGGGCACCTCGGTGAGCGCAGACAAAGCAGTCCCTCAGTGAAAAATGTACCGAGTATGGTAGACACACTGTCCCAGTTACTTAAGAATTAAAATCATTGCGAGTATTGAATTTACCGTTCAGATCTTTCTCAACATTCTTATATGTAACTCATTTTGTAATGCTTTACATGCTATCATGAGATTGGGTACTGAATACATTCTGGTAATTTTTGTTTTACTCTTATGCAACTTTTACAAATAACGGTTACATTTCTCACTAATTTTTCAGTTTATGTAACTTCTTTCTGCTCACCTTATATATACCCTATAACAAAAAATTCAACGCGTCAAGAAGGAATCATCCGATTACTTTGAAATTTCGTATGCATAAATGTTTTGACCAAATATGTAAATGATTAAAATTTTGTGTCCAATGAACTAATACTTGCATCGGAACTGCGCATCCAGCAGATGTATATAAGAAGTTGTTCTTGAACTGTTGTTAAAAATTTCTGTTGCATTGCGCTTTAGGAGACCTTTCAACGACTAAAAAAATGCCTCGCCGCAGGATTCGAGTTCATTGCGAGCAACTGTCAAAGTTTGAAAGAAGTCGCATCATTGAGTGAAAACAGGCAGTTTGGGCAAATCGGAAAATCACTCATCAAAAGAGTCGAAGCAATGCGGCGATTAGAAGATACTGGCCATGGATAATGGGTGGACAATGGCAGATTTCAGAGTCGTGATGGTAGTGGTCGACCTAGGGCCACAACAGATTGGGAGGAGAGAGTGATTGTCAGATCAGCTGTCACATCGCCTGATTCATCGCTATCAATCATCAGACGTGCGACTCGCGCACGAGGGTCCACCATGACCATTTACGGACGGCTGATAGAGCGAAATCTACGCTCGTACTGACCGTTACGCGCCTGCCACTCACACCTGCACACTGTCGAGCCAGATTACAGTGATGCTTAAGGTGGATCAAGTTGGAATGATGCTGGCTGGGGAACGTATAATCTTTAGCGACGAATCCCGCTTCCAACTGTGTCGTGGAGATCATCGAAGACGTGTCTGTAGACGCCCTGAGCAGCGTGCCGATCCTGCTTTCTCTATTGCACGCCACACAGACCCTAAAGCAGGAGTTATGGTCTGGGGTTTCATTTCGCTTGATAGCCGGATCCCTTTGGTGGTCATTAGAGGCACACTTAGAGCACAGCGGTACGTCGACTACATTCTGAGACCTGCATTGCTATTCTTCCTTTTGCAGTACCCTGGCTTTACTTTCAGCACAATAATGCCGGACCACATAAGGCACATGCTGCTATAAACTGTCTTACAGCTTGTGAAACACTTCCTTGGCCAGCCAGATCTCTCTCCCATTGAACATGTCTGAGATATGATGGGAAGGCGACTGCATATACAGGGAATGTTGATGACTTAGTCCGACAACTGGAGAAAATTTAGAAGAAATACCGCAGAAGACCATCCGGGAGCTTTATCAGTCTATGCCATGCTGTGTGGCAGCTTGCATCCAGGCTAGAGGTGTGTCAGCACCTTATTGAGCTCGTTACTTTGTAACTGTGTTAACTCTGAAATAAATCATTCAATTATTCTGAAATTTTAACCATTTTCTATTCTGTATATAAACTTCCTATCCACCACTTTTTGTCTCCACCGTTTTGTTTCCGTCGACTTTTTGTTACAGAGTGTACGTACTAATCTTCTCCACTGGCATTTACATTACTCATATAGCATTTTCATGCCATTCAGTTTATTTTATGTAACCTACTCATTAAGCAAATCACATAATTTATTAATATGCTTGACGCTTTCGTTGCTTATTCTGGTGTATAGCAGGGAATTATTCTGCTCTTAGCAGATCAATCAATGAATCCCATTTCGGCCTCACAGTTAAAGAACCTTCCGAGCTGTATCATCATTAAAGATTAGAGAAAATGATTGATATTAATATGCATGAAATTCTCTTTCCTTTTACAGCTGAAAATGGTAAGTTTCAAACGAGTTTTATGTATCGTTTGCTTCAGTAGATGACACTTATCATTTCATTTTTGAACTCAGTTTATGTATCGTAATATCTCTGAAACATTTTCCCGTAACATGCAGTTCATAAAGTGCAAGAAATAGAAGCTAGAAATTTAATGCTAAATTTACTCCTTGACTTCCTGCAAATAATTAATCTTATATAATGGGAGTTTTTATTAATTATATTAATATTTTTTTTCAATGGCGGGCTCTAGCCGTTTATAGGTGTTGGCCAGTACTAAGGACGGAAGCGGTGATCACTTTATTATGAAGGCACCCAACAGGTGAGCCACCATTGCCTTTTATGGAAGGATGTACAATTTACATCCCTATCTTCTCTGGATTCGAACTCGGGCTCTTCGGTACGGCAGTCAGGGTCACTAGTCACTTTGCTGTTTGCGCGGCATATTAATAGAGTAAATGTGTGTAAAATAACTGTGCAGGTGTAGAAAACTGAGAGTATGACGCAATCGTTAGATTGTTAAAAAATTTCGTGTTATACTGATGCGTATGATAAGAACCAAAGAGCTAATAGAAAAGTCAAGGTTAGTTTCCTCCTCCCCCCAAAAAAACTGTTAAAATTTTCTATTTAGTAGTTTAAAGAAATGTGTTTATTAAAACAGTAATTGACAATAACGTTAGGTATTAATGTTACAAAATATTTTCATTGCTAAAGCATTGAACGATGATGTTTTCTTTTTGATGAAATATTCTCTTCTCGATTTTTTTAATCAGCATCTTGACTTCTGTGTTGTATCCTTCGAAAAACATTAATTATTTTTTAAGTTTCACTTTATAGGATTTATCTAATAATTTTTTATATGCACTGGAAGCAAAATAATAAATTCTGTGCTTCTTTTGGAGGGAAAAAACATCTTAGTTTAGAAAATTTACCACGAGCTATTCGAATAAGTGCAACACAATTAATTATTTTTTACCCGGGTCTTTTAATTTCTTCCTGAGAATGGTTACTCTCAGCGTCATACTCTCAGCGTCATACTCTCAGCGTTACATTTTATGCCCTGCGATGTCAAAATAGTGACACTTTCACATAGATATTCTTTAGCGAGAGTTTTTTTAGTCGAACATGTGAGAGGGAAACAGTGTTGAGGAATGAACTATTAGACAGTGATTTTTCCATTACCGAACGAAGTGAATGCGTACTGAAAGAATGCCGTATCACATGAGGTCTGCACTTCTATATTATATTTAATATTGAAAAAATTACATAGTCATTAAACTAACGAAGGCATTATATATCACTACATTGTTTTCATATCCATCAGTTTATTATACTGATAAGTAATATATAATTAGGATTTAAAAGGCAATAAATTACTTCATGCCAAGCGGATTGAGAACAGCTTTAAAAATAGACACTGGCTAAGTTTGAAGTGCTGAGCAGAGTATTAAAGCAGATGAAGGCAATATACAGTGAACGTACTAGTAGTATAACGTCAAGTACTTGAAATAGAAATATTAAAGAAATGTGTTTTTGTTCATAAATTTATAAATAAATAATTTATTCGTAAATTTATGAACTTTGTAAATTTATGAATTTGTTATTCATAAATCTGTTCATAAATTTTAAAAATCTGTTTCTTAAAGAAGTGTCACTAAAAAACGTCAGTAAAATAAAAATTAATTTTGCGCTATTTCTGTTTGTGATATGATTCAAAAGCTCCTTTCTGTATCAAGTTTTATTACGTGATCTCACCTAAATAAAGAAGTAAGTACTGAATGAGCACATACATATCCATTGTATTTATTGAATCAATATCCATCATCATCCGTAGTTTAACGTGCCTTTCCCTAGAAGGAAAATTTTGAAAATTTAAGGAATAAATTATCTTTACATGCGTGCAACAAGCGAGTAGGAACTTTGAGACGTAGGCTGATAAGGAAAAGAAGTACTGCCAAAGGAAGACAATACTGTTAATGGCAGACAGTACTTCCAAAGGAAAATAGTTGGAAATACTGTTAATGGCAGACAATACTGTTAATGGCAGATAGTACTTCCCAAGGAAAATAGTTGGAAATACTGTTAATGGCAGACAATACTGCTAATGGCAGACAGTACTTCCAAAGGAAAATAGTTGGAAATACTGTTAATGGCAGACAGTACTTCCAAAGAAAAATAGTTGGAAATACTGTTAATGGCAGACAATACTGTTAATGGCAGACAGTACTTCCAAAGGAAAATAGTTGGAAATACTGTTAATGGCAGACAATACTGTTAATGGCAGACAGTACTTCCAAAGAAAAGTAGTTGGAAATACTGTTAATGACAGACAATACTGTTAATGGCAAACAGTACTTCCAAAGGAAAATAGTTCCAAAGGAAAATGAAAGCGAGTGCTGTTTTCCTTGGTAGGTTCGATATGTTTACATATACATATGTGTTTGTGGCTTATGTTTTATTGCTTATTTAGGGCATTGAAGAAATTTCATATAATTTCACTCACATTAATTTTCATTATTTTATAACTCCTTGAAACTTCATGTAATAGCATGCAGTACAGTATAGCGTTCTCGATTGCTATATCTCTTCTTGTGTATTGCGTTGAGCATTTATGATTCATAACTTTGCTTGTATAAAAGACAGACAAAAAGTACATTTAGTGCACAATGAACTTGTAGTGAGATTTATTATTGATAATTTATTTGACATGGTTAACGTCTTAGTGCACTAATTTTCAGCAAATTATATTCATAGTTTACCATTTCAAAGGTACTTTGTTTTATGCAAGCTGTACGATTATGCATTAGAAGTAATATTGAATATTATATACACTTTCGCGAAAACGCACATGTTATCGGGGAATGTATTACCTGTGGATGCGACAGTACGCGTATATTTATATTTCCTTAGGAAACTTCCAAAAATTGGAAATAAATGTTCCAAATATTTGTATTGAAATTAAACAAACTGACAAATGAAGAATGTTTGCATGTTAAACAGAAATTCACAAATGCGATTAGAGCACAAAACTTTTTCCAAATATCTTCTGAGAAAGTACGTGCAGATTTGACACAAAAAAAATTATACTTCCAGAATAAATATACTTTAACACATTTCGAAGTCTTAGTTTCAAATACAAAGTCTGAAGTTCTGAAATCCGATGTCTTTATTTGTGGGCCACCCCCTTCCGCAGGCGCTTCGGAATGGCAATCGAATAGCTTCGATCATGAAGCAATAAATCATCAATAATTAGTACCTCCAAACCGATCATTTTGATCTATCTGAAACGGGAAATAAAATATTCCTTTCTTCTCAGCCTTTTGTTGCTCCACTAGTTGAATGACTTGATTCTTTTACTTTCCCCCCCTTTTCTAGTCCAATTTGCAGCTCTCTCAGTTTCTTCAATGGGTTCACAGGGTTGTACCGAGTTCGGCATGCAGCAAAAATTAATTGCTCTGTCAAAATTAATAATATCAGGAATACTTCATTTATTTATGAAACAAAAGTAATTGGAAAGGGATATTTTTAGCTCGCAATTTTATTAGTATTACTATTACATTATTATTAAATTTATTGCCATCAGTTTTTATTAATATTAGTTTTATGCTGACAATCGTTCTAGACATAAGCGGGAATATTTTTTGCCATCATGTCATGTGGCAGTTTGGTTACATAAATTTCAGATTACAAGATATTTAATGAAATGTCTATATTGGAAGCGAATTTGATTTTAATCAATTTTTGCCTTTCTCTTAATGAAGAGCAAAGGAACTTTATTAAGCAGCAGAAAGCAAAAAATATGAAAGTTTTCAAATTTTACATTACGCCCAAAGGGGCATTTTTCTAACATTTTGTGTGTTACCTTCATTTATTAAATATCATGTTCTTCTCACTTAAATTCAATTCAACAGCAGTATTACAAAATAATTTAAGAAGAGTATATCTTTAGAATTTCCGACACACAGTCTCGAGCGTTGGAGATAATTTTTTTCTCTGTACAGTGTTGTCATTGCTCGTTTATAAAATAGGGAATAGATGATAAAACAAATTTCATATTCCAAATTTGGAGTTCCAGATGTCCATATTCTGTTGGATTCAAAATATGATGGTTCTAGGTACCGTTGTTTTACCACAATATATACATTTATTCACATTCTTCATTACTTAATTCCTATAAATATAACACAGGGCGATAATATTTGGTGGCAACAGCTTGAAAAGTGATACGGACATTTACTGTGAATCGACGCAAAATGCCGAAACGAAATTAATAGCCCTTCTGGGCGAACGCTCCTTGGACTAATAAGAAAACATTCCTTTGTCAGCCGAAACATGTAATAATGTCTGTTATTATATGAAAACATGCAAATATTTCTACATTAAGTAACTCAAAAGCCGCAATGGAAGCACAAATGGTCATGCGCAGAAAGAGTTTCTTTGCACAATAATGAAGATTACAAATAAGTTTCCAAATACATGGACATAATTTTAGTTACATACAATAAAACTTCAAAACGTTAACAGTTTTTTAACAATCTAAACGTTATCTTCTAACAAATTAATCACAGAGTTATAATCTATTTGATTAGAAATAAAAATAATACAGTGAAGTTGTACCTCGCATATCGTGCGTAATCCTTTCCGTAAAGGTTTTCGTTATATTCGATTGGCTATTAGGTATTAATTGTAATCTGTTCCCAAGGGCAATCTAAAATCTCGAAATATCGTGAAACATTACACAGAATATTAAAAGAATCATCAGTGCTCGAAATGCTAGGAATTCATCAATTATTAATTATATTTCTACCTACTACGTATGTAAACATTTACATGACTAAAAAAGCAATAGCTATACAAATTTTTTGTAAAGTTCACACGATTTTACTGAAGGTTTTTTTTTCAATTCTTTCTGAATCTTTCGAATTAGTCGTTGCAGGTAAAAGACTAAGCTTCCTTTAACTTCTTGCAGGTTTGCGTTTTATTTCTTGGTATTTCCAGGTTTTCAAAAATTTAGCTGAAGTTACATGAAAGTAGTCTAAATTGGTCAAGAAATGATGCACGATATTATCATTGAAACAAAAGGACCGACTGATTTGTTTTCATCTCAGCTTTTGTTGAGATGACATTGCTTCGCTGTGACTTAGACATATTCCCACTTCCAATTAAGTAAATCTTCGTTTTAAAAAATGTGAAAATAGTCTAATTTCTGTATCTTCAAAAGCTGCTTGAAAGCTATAATAGCCAACTTGAGCTGTGCTCGTATTCAACTGCAGAAACTTCTTTCTGTACTTCCTCATGCCTTCATGCTAATGATAAAAGAATACTTCAGTGGTTATATAAGATCATGAAGTATTCTCTTTTGCCTGCTTTCTGCTTGCTACCTTTACTTATGCATAGAATGTGTATTTATGAGCGTTTAAATTAAAGGGTAAAACAAATTTAGGTCTGATTTTAATGAGTGACGAAATTACAATGCTGATCGTAACGTAAAATTGACTTCGTTATGCTGGAAAGCTTTTGGTTCATATGTATGTACTCTTAATGAGGCAGCAATGCAGGTCAATGTACCAAGCAGATGTCATATGCGTAACTGACTTGCATTTATTATAAGCTCAATCCTTCCTACAAATTTCCTTCTAAAGCATGTTTACTTGCAAGGCCATTATGTGACAGATCCCTATTAACATTACTATTTCATGGAGCGAGTAATGACTTTTTTGGCCGTTCACTCACATAATATTTAATAAAACGTAAAGTGTTATAGGCTCAATCTGCTTACTGCAGCAAAATTAATCTCGAAATTGAAATGCAAATCTTTCTCAGATTATACTTGAAAGACATGAAAGGCTTGTTAATTTTTTGAAGAAGAAGTAACTGAGGATTTGTAACGCAATGAATAGCACTAGTATAACCTTAAAAGGAAATTCATGTCTCAAAAATGATAGGTTAGGTTAGGATAGGTATAAGTGCACGGGCCAACCTATTATTTATTATGAGTAAATAGGTTTAAGCCCCTTACACTAGCTATCTAGAGTTCCAAAGACTTTCTGGGGCCCACCGGTACCATTCTTACCGTTGTGGTGCGGAGGTGTTGCTTTTTGCATAATGATTTGAGGGTGGGTCAATCAGAGTCCTAGACCTCTTGATGCCAGAATATCCATTATTTGGATTATGCGCTTCCTCATATAGCTATTAATTAACTGCGCATTTGACGTACGGAATCGCATCTTGTTCTAGTCTTGGTTTTCTCAGGTGCAAACCGATCGTTATGATACATGTGAATGGGTAATGCTCTAGCTTACCCCTCTATCTGCATACGCATAGATCTGAATGTGCGAGATTCCTTTTGCAGAAATATATGGGAAAAGGGCCGTGGCTTGAGATCAGGCATGTTATTTGTCTACTGACGACGTTTGGAAGTGGAGTTTATTTTTGGGTATAGGTCGTATGTGCGCCTGCCCTGTTCGGCGGAATCCCACCAGTGTTGCCATGCTTTTTGAAATGCATTTTTGAGTTGCATCTTGAGGTGGGAGATTGGCCATGGAACGGTTAGTTTCGTTGCATTTATACGTTTAGCTGCTTCTTTTGCTGGGTATCCACTTACTCATTGACCTTTCTGCCAACGGGTGCTTTGATCCATGATATTGTGAAGTGCTGGTTGGTTATGTTAGAGGCTCAAAAATTTATATGTGACACTATAAACCTGCGGGAAAATCCAGGACGTATCGAAGTTGTCAATTGTGAAAATGCGGTAATATATCGGACTAATGCTGGAACGCGAAGATTTGAACATGTAAATGAAGAAAACTCAAAAATGCAGAGGGAGAAAAACAAGAATAATGAAAACTGAAGAACTTTAATGCAGTGATTTAAAATTAGAATGATGAAATCTATACAACTTTAATGCAATGATTCAAGATAAGAATAATGATGAAGACTATAGAACTTTAATGCGGTGATTTAAAATGATGAGCATGATGAAGACTACAGAAATTTAATGCAGTGATTTAAGTTGAGAAGAATGATCGATTACAGAACTATAATGGAGTGACTTAAAATGTGTCAATACAATAGTGGAAAGAAGGTAATGAAGATTTAAATTAAATACCAAAAAGACGCTCTGGTGAAGCGCTAGAATGTGTTGACAAGCTGTTATGGAAAAGCAGTGAAGAAAATGAAACCGAATTCAAGTTCAATGATATCATAACTTTAATCATTGTTTCTTATATTATCAGAAAGAAGCCAAAATGAAGCTTAACAAAATTAATACAATTTAATTATTTCAGAACTATTGAAAGTCTACCCAGATTTTATTGTTATTCTAATAATTGCAAATATCCAGGATAAGTGGCGAACTATTCATTCTTCCAATCATCTGCGCATAGCCATGCCTTAACTGCATACCTGCGAGTGAAAGTTTTATCAAAATAAGGAAGACAATTTTAATAGAAAAGTCTGGGGCGGCGCAAATGAAAACACTTTTAATATAGTAACTAATGTTTTATATGTTCCTTATACAGAAAAATTTCTAATTAGATAAATATGAGTTTCCTTTATTAGGTAACGTTTCATCCCATACTTCAAATATTCACGAGATATGTATCATTAATATTTTATCAGGACCAACTATAAAAGTAATGTTCAGTTTTGTGGTTAATAAACATGGAAAAATGATTCGTGCAAGCCATATTGCTCTTGAATATAGCTACGAATTTCGATCTTAAAAGGGGATACTTTTTTGTGCTCGACTTACGAAATGTAATGAATATTTTATTATCTATAATTTTTGCTTCAACGAGAACCATATGTAAACTCGGATTTGTAAGATAATTCTGCCATTTTAAATGTTGAAATCGTCCTCATAAAATTATATAATGTGTTTTTAATTTTTTAACTTAAAGTACCCGACTAAGATTAAAAGTTACGTAAATCAGACTTACAAATAGGCCCACCAGCGGCCGAGTGGTAACGGCGCTAAACACTGGTAGTTCGAAACATGTATAGTAGCCGGTTTCTTTTAGAAAGTCTTCCACAATGACATCCCTAGCCACAAGCAGATAGCTCTCGAGGCTTTGCCATATCATAAACAAAACCAGACTTAAAAATATTTTTATGGAATGCCTTGTTTGTGCTCAGAATTTAATAAGTCTTTAAATCGATGATTTATGATCTAAAATAATACATTCCTTAATGAAAAAGAAACATCAAAGCTCATTTAATAGATACAGCTTCAAGAATGAAAAATATTGAGCCACTTAGAAAAAATCTAACCGTTTACCCCTAAAACCTGTCTTTATATTCCAGAATGAAGCCTAATTGATGGATCCGTAAAAAAATCTCTATCATGCTGTTTTCGAATTCAGTGATTTCGAACTTTTTGGATCCACGGCACATTCGTCTATGATCTTGCAACAAAGTTATCAGGATTTTTAATCATTAATATTATTATGATTACGATTATTGCATTAACAATCCTTGATTAATTTGAGGTTTGCCCAAGGCTGGCTGCAGAGAGTGTGTTAAAAAGTGATTTCATGAAACACAAAGCAACACGCAAATCATTTTAAACTTGTGGCAATCTGCTTCTATGTTTAAATTTCTCTACTTTATGAAATACTTTTTGCAATACATAAGAATAAATAATGTAGCAATACTTCTGGAGTCATTAGGTTTATTTTTGAAGCAGGAGAAGTAAAAAATGCAATGTATGAGAATGAAGGGACGCAATCGCCAAATCCTGTTGCTGATGGATTGTGATTCACCACCTTTTATTTGAAGCGCCACTTGTAGAACCACTAAATGTTGTTTTAAGCAGAAGACGTGAAAAATGTTCAGTGCCCTCGCCGGGACTCGAAATCTGGACGTCTTGAATACGCATCGAGTATGCTTCCAATTACTCTACGAAGGCATGCGGGAAGGAAGGAGAAAACACCTTATGTACTTTACAAAAAAGTTGATAGAAATGATAATAAAGGGTATAAAAAGTTGATGAATGTGATAATAAAAGTTGATGAATGCAATAAATCAATGAAGTGTTTAGCCTTATGAAATTAATAAGCACTTAAACTAAATTTCTCATTGTGAAGAAACCTTTTAAAATATAAATTATATAAAATCGCATAGCGCATTCAGTTTTCAAAAGTGAGTATTCGCGATTATCTGAGAGGGAAATATGTCTTAATGATTTTGTTGAATAGTGATCTATTGACAAGTAATATTAACTTTCAACCTCAGTTAATTGAAACATCATAAAATCATCTTAGTAATAACTGTTAACAAATCTATGTTACAAATAATTGTCATCAATTTAATTGTACTTTGAGTTTCGTCAGTAAAGTATTTCTGGCATCACTTTTTCATATACATGGTCATTCGCTACCAGACAGACATACTTGCAGAGTGTGTAGAGAGTACAGAGCCGACTAGAAATCACATAGGAATGCAGGGTCGCAAATTCCGTAGTTGCGAGCTATGGTGCAAAGAAGCAGAGAAAAAAAACAGAAACAACAACACCTTAATGAGTAAGAAATAATTTTATTGAAAGGTTGTACTACAACAGGTGTTCTAAATTACGACCAGAAGTCTTCTGGCAGGCCTGACAGCGGCGCTTCACGGAATTCCTTACGTTCTCGAAGATTCCTGGTATGTCACATATCCTCCTAGCAGTTACAGATATTCGAGTGACGAGGTCTTCAAATGAAGAAACGGGCATCTCGTACACCAAACTCTTCATGTGATCCCAGAAGAAGAAGTCCATGCATGATAAATCCTGTGGTCTAGTAGGCCAAAGAACCGGGCCACCACGACCTATCCACAGCTGTCCAAAAGAGTCGACGGGTGTCAATCGCATAATGTGGAGGTGCCCCGTCATGCTGATACCACAGAGACCTACACCGGACCTGTCATGCATGGACTTCTTCTTCTGGAGTCACATGAAGAGTTAGACCGTCGCTCGAATAGTTTAGACCTCGTCGCTCGAATATCTGTAGCTGCCAGGAGGATAAGTGACATGCCAGGAATCTTCCAGAACGTAAGGAATTCCATGCAGCCCGCTCTCACGCCTGCCAGACGGCTTCTGGTCGTAATTTCGAACGCCTGTTGTAGTACAACCTTTCAATAAAATGTTTTCTGTCCGATTAAATGTGTTGCTGTTTCTATTCTTTTTCTCTGCTTCTTTTCACCATAGTTCGCAACTACAGCATTTGCGACCCTGCATTCCTATATGATTTCGAGTCGTCTCTGTACCTCCTACACATCCTGCAAGTTTGTCGGTCTGGTAGTGAATCACTCTGTACACCTGTCTGTATAATTAATTCATTTTAACATAATTTAGAAACTCAATGTAGTCTATCGTTACCCATGTTCATAATTGTTAAACTTCAATTCCGTTTCTTGGTTCTTAAGATATAAATACATCAAATATTTTGTTCATGCCTAGTCTGATCTGTACCATAAATCAACTAATATGGTGGTCTTTTTCTACCGTTAATTTTTTTCTTTAATTTTGTGTGAAAAACTTATGTGTCCAATAGCGTTTTTTATTAGTTCAGTTTCGTTGAGTGTAAGCAAAACAGTTCTAATGCACACATATATGCGCTTTAAATCTTTTAGATGCTTAGTATGTCTCCTTTTTACCTCAATGTGTGAGAGGATATTCCAACATTTGAACATAGTTTTGCTTCTGATGAAATAACTAGCTCTCGACACAAGAACGTTCCTTTTTGCAAATAATCAGATTCACTTTTGACGCGACATTCTGACGACTTATTGGATTTCCTTTTCAGAAAATAAGAAATGCTTTTACCTTCTTTTATTTAACTCTACATATATCCTTTGATTTTTTAGCACAAAGGAGCTTTAGCAATAGCTTTGCTATTGGTCTCAAAACGGGATTTTGCGTAGAATCACTATAAAAGTCTGAATCACTTTGTCAGATTGTTGTCACCAAATATTATCACACTGTATTATACTTATATAATTAAACAATGAAGAATTTGCAGGAATCGAAACATGTTTTTCGATATGTGAAAAAACAACGGTACCTAGAGCTATCAAATTTTGAATAACGAAGTCCACTACTCGAAGATAGATGCCTGAAAGCCCGAATTTTGAACTTCAAATTTGTTTTATTGTGTATTTCATATTTTGTAAAACTTTAGCGAATTTTTTATTAACAAGTTCAGTGATTTCAAAGCGAGCAACGGCAACACTATACGAAAAAAAAGCATTTTTATTTCCAGCGCGCGAGACTGTGTACTGGAAATTTTAAAGATGTACTGTTTTTAAATATTTTAGCCAAAGGAACGTTTCGAGAGCCAAAGGTTCTCGAAACGTGTATGTGTATGTAAAGGAAAAAAAAACTCCGCTTTGGAAAAACTCCGCTTAATATAAAATCTGAAAGCTTTCAGATTTTTTTTTTTTCAGTAATGTTTTTCAAAGATGCTATTAAATTCGAAACTGACATTTTATCTGTATAATTTTTGTGTCCGAATCATTTTTCGAACTGATGCCACCAAATGTTAACTTCATAATTTACTTTTTAAAAAATTCAGTAATGAAAAACATGGATGCGTGTATTCTTGTATGTATGCGTGTAATGAAAAACATGTATGTGTATTCTTCGCGTTGTTGAAAAACGATGACATATGACACTGAGTTAGAGACACCAGTTCTTTTTAATATTCACAGTCCTCCACCCAGATGTTAATAATAAGAAGACAAAAAAGAAGTTTTCTAAGTCCTAAAAGTGGCATTCATACAGTGAACTGAGAAAACATTAAAAATGTAGAAAAATGCATAGCAACATTTAATACTATACAGGAAATTGTAAATATATGTTGCCATGCTGCTTTTAAAAATTTTGTGATTCTACTGATTTGTACGTGGGGTAAATTGGAATAAAGCGATGCTTAAAAAGATAAAAAAATGTTAGCAGGA
>KK112019.1:31835-54594 GCA_000611955.2 Stegodyphus mimosarum | reverse complement strand
AACGTATATTAATATTCATTATTATAATTAATATAATTGAATATTAAAATTAAATGCATAACATATTTAATTCGTGTAATTTATAATACAGCTTGTTTATATTTGATATGAATCATATAAATATAATACAATATAGTTAATTATTTATTCTTAAAGGTGAACCAAGAAATCACAAATATCAGTTACTTAATTAAGAGGAAATGTTTTTAGAATCCTCCTACACTCTTTACTACTCACCTACAAAATCACTGTAAAAGAAATTGAAGATAAAGGAAGTACATAGCATCAGTAGCCAAAATAATAAATAATTTTGCGGATAACTTTAACACGGAATTTTTGTGCCTTTTTTTGTGTATGTAAGAAAATTGCACTAGTCATACTAGAGCCGGTGTGTAGTTAGTCGCATGATGTGATCCAATAAACCCTGGTAAATTTAAGTCACTCTTCATTGATGAACATCTACTTTGCACTGTGTAAAAAAAATTGAATATAAATTCATTACCGCAGTGCTTCTGCTAGTATTCTATTAGCGTGAATTCTGGAGAAACTTTTAGCTGATTGTTGCATTGGGAGAATATATTTTATGTCGCAGCGCAATCAGTCAAGAAAATTTAGGCTATTCGGTGTAATGCTGCGTTTTTGGCATGATGTACCAATGAAACCAACGAAATGCCTAAAACACATTTAATTAGGGTATAATAAGGCCCAAAAACTAGGTATTTCACTCTACGCAGTTCAGACAAAGAGTTACTCGATGACTTGATGATGAGTTTCAGTTACTCGATGACCATCTTCTAATCTAATGTTTCTGCACCACGTTTAATCACTAAATGATGTTTCTGAGATCTGATGACGTTGTGAAGGCTCTCTAGTGGTCTAGCGGTAAAGTCGCTGAACACGCTGGTAATTTGGTCCGAGGTTCGAATCCCGTGAATAGGCTCGCTGCTTGGGCTACTTGGGAGGATTGGTTGTATATTGCAGGAAAATGAGTCAAAGTAAGAGGGGAACTTTGGAATTATAAGAAAATACGCTTATTCAAGGCCTTTTGGGGAGCTTTAGAGTTTCAGGGCCAAACCCATAATGCTTGGAGGGCTCAAACAAAAATTCATTTCGTCCAATTAAGGAAAAACTTGATCCTTGGAGCTAACTCCTTGATAAGCTGAATAAGGAAACTTTTAATTAGTACAAAGTATGTCTTATATGAAATAAAAGAAAGAAGTTCGGAAGTCCCTTTAAGTATTATCACTGTAACATAAAACTCTAAAATGTTTTTCCAAATTAGATTTTTCTGATTTACTCATATTTCAATGCTGTACCTCTGAAAAAAAGAGCTTGAATACAGCAGAAAGTATTTTTATTATATTATGGGAAATTACATACATATCAAAGACATAATAAAACAAATAATCATTACAAGATAAATTTCTCACAAAACTCACGACTTAGCAAATTCATATAACATTTACAAATGAATTGCCCGATACATATTCGATTGCAGATTAAATTATTGCGTATTTTTAAGTAGCCTAATTAATATCATCGATAGTGACAACTAAAATTCATTTGCAATAAATAGTTCGAAGGAACGTATAATTTGTGATTTGAAGAATTCAAATTGTTCTCCGGATTTCTATACTTGATTAAGTTCTTAAACATCAAGATAAAAAATAGCCCCATAAGATAAATCTGCGTAATGTGTTTAAAAATGGTGCTTAGGTTTTTCAGAACTTGAGACAATTTGCAATATCTCAAGTTGACAATACATAACTGAAGTGTTAAAAGACTACATAGCTATCATAACTTGTCATATGTAATTGTTGGAGGTATTGAATAAATTCACAAAACGTGTAATTTCTAGTTGCCAGAGAATATTATGACCATAGCATTGCATCAGGTGAACGAAGTCTTGGAATCGTTATGAGGATGTATCACTAGGATATTCTATAGCTGTACATCACGTAGCTTTGTTTGCTTTGTTACTGCAATGCCATCTGTATTGTATCATATAGATGGACTTAATAGAGTCTAAATTTGGCAATAGCGATATCCAGTGGCTTCCTGCACATGTGATCTTGTCTATATGCTTGAAAACGATATAAACGAAAATTTTTTCTACCACATTACATGATTCCAATTATTCTCTTTTCAATGATAATATCTTCTGCTTACAGCGAAATTTTCCGAAAATGTAATATCATCATTGATGCTTATTTTAATCGACGACTGGCAAATCACATGAAATATCTAGTATAATGAACACTCCGATAATTGCTGAATTAAAATCACCTTTAAAATTGAATGTGATCCTTTAAACGTTCTTTGTTTGGATAATTACTTGAGTTCCAGGAGTTCTATTCTTGCTCCACTTGTCGACATTCACCATCATAATTGTGAACCACATTCGATTATTCACGAAATCCCATAAGTTTTATCGATAATTTGCATATCATTATTATAGTTTTCTGTAAACCTCAGAGTGTATGGTATCTCAGAGATAGTGCCTCAAACCTCTGGCTCTTGTTCATTTGATCAGTGATCCCTTGTTCACATCCCTTGTTCATTTGATCAGTGACAGAACGTCTAAGAGTAGTGGAATATTGCTATTTCTCTCTCCAGTTAGCAGTGGTTGAATAGGTTACATGCATGGACTTCTTTCCAATTGTCAATGGTTGAAAAAGCCGGATGAATGGATTTTCTCATGTGCTAAGGTTAATTATGGCCCATTTTCTTTAGAAAATCTCCTACAAAGTCTCCACACTCAAATAGCTTTCATGCATATTTCATAGTCAAATAATTCATCACATTCTTTATTAAAGGATAATGATCATGCACACACCATTGTCTATCTTCGTGGTCTGAATATTTAAAAAATTAAAGCAAAGTTTCACCTAATATTCTGATACTTAGTATATTTACACTGCTTGCCTGCGTCTGATTTATGATGGTTTATAATGCATGCCTACTTCGAATGACGTTTTTAGGAAGCTTCACGAAATTTCTTTACATATTCTCAAACCAATAACGATACCATTGTGTATCCAACGAAAATGATGATTGTAAAAGAAATCTATGAAGACTAAAACAAAATTTTAAAGGATATTTAAATTTCAGACACAGATAGCACAAAACATGGTAAATGAATACTGAAATCAAAAGTTTTCATGGATTTGTGAATACATTAAGGGGACTCGGTACGCAAAAATCGATGAAATTACCGGTTTTTCAATTTTTTGCTAGAAAAATACTTTAATACCCTTACTACACTGAAGAAAAATTTTGAAATGATCTGACGGTAATAAATGGTATAAATTGCTTTTAAACATTTTGAGAGCTCTTTAAATGTCACGACTCCTCAGTTTTTATTTTTTTAACTTCTTAATGTTTTTCAGTAAGTTATTAAAAATCACTGTAAATGAAAAGGAGTGTAATTAAATATGACTGCAAGTATCAGGAAACTCTGGTTATATTTATGAACTGATTTATTTAAATACAACGTGAAGCTTTCTTCAAAAATTGAAATTATCTTTGATAAGATTGGAACAGAAAGAAGTGGTGTGATGAGAGTGATCAAGTTCCTGACTGTATCATTATTAAAATAGTGCTGGAACAAACATTAAACTCTTTAATTAATTAAAATACACCTAAATTATTTTAAAATGCAATTTATATGCGAGGAGAAATGGCTAAAAGAAGAAAAGAAATCACGTATGCTGCTAAGTGGTTTTAAGTACAATGTTTTAAGTTTATTAAAATTTCAAATTTCGCTTTTTGAAAAAGTGAATGAAACGACAAATCAATATTATTAACATTGATTATAAGTGTTTTAGAAAATATATTATAATTAATTCATGTATTGAAATTATTTTGAACGTGTATTAAAGAACAAAAACAGGTAAAGAAAAATTCTACTTGTATTTTAGGATTTTTTTCAATATTTCTAGTCAGATGACGTTTTAAACAAAAACTTGTAATTTATGTTTATATTAACCAATTAAACATTACTAGGTTTTCTTTTATATACATATGTACTGAAATACAGTAATAAAATTTTTTAGAAATTTGAAATGATTTAATGACCATTTAGACAGCTTACGTTCTTTAAACTGCTTTTCTCAGTTTTCATTTTTTCAGTATAATCTTTTACTTAAAGTAAAAAAAACTTCTACAGATGTAGACTAAATTATTTAATATTTTTACTGCTTATTTAAAATTAATAGAAAACAAGGATTCGTTTTGCAAAATAGTGAAAAGAAAAATTATTAGAAGTGAAAATATGATAGAGATCATCTTTTTTTAAAGTTTTTACATAAAAATGTGCTTTTAATTTTTTTTTCTTGAAAACTAATTCATTAATCGCAAAATCGATCCTTAAAGTTATTAAGAACACTCTAACATATGCAATAAAATATTTGGGGCAAAAACATTCAAAATTGTGGGAGAAGAAAAAATTTTTAATTCTTAAATTGTTTGAAGAAAAATTTTAATTACAAAAAAAATGTTTTTCAGCTTAAAATCATTTTGTCTTATTAAACCACTTTTATTATATACAGAAAATAGATGAAAATTCTTAAATAAAAAATATCATTCGAAAGTAACCAAGTCCCCTTAATAAGTATCTTCATTATCAAAAATAATATCCGCTAATCAGTAGAATACGGTACTTGCCAGCATATGTAAAACTATGTTTTTCCCCTTTAAAACGCCTTTCTAGGAGCCTCACTCCTCTTATATGTAGCCAAATATTTATAAAAGGCTTTAAAACGATTTTCTCCTTATATGTAAATTTTTACGCTCATTGACACATATTTGCTTTATTTTCAAAGTGGGGTATACGTCAAGTTTGGGGCTGTAAAACTTTTCATTACCTTTTTTTTAAAAATAATTTCAATATATGAAATTTATGCATATAAGGACATATTGTATACAAGCCCCTTTTTCCTTATAACGCTTTCAAAATTACAATCACGTTAAATATCGTCACTTTACATCATTTGCTGAATGAAGTTAATTTGTATTATGATACTAAATTTTAATGTGATCTATAACATTAAATTACCTTACATAAATGTACACAGCCAAAAAAAAAGACAGTTCTATATTTCCCGTTCTACTGGGCTGATTGACGAAATTCAGCTTACGTTTTTCATGTCTCGAAAGCGCGATTTAGTATATTTATTAGACTTACATATGGCATTGTTCTAATATAGGTATTTTGACACAAAATCGGACTTTTCTGAAATTGGCATGCCAATTTTTTTCCATATTTCGATTTTTCGACTCAGATTATGCCAAATTGCCAAGTTTTCTGAAAGTCACATGAGTAGTTTTCAAAGAATTAGCTCTCAAAATGTTAGATCCTTAATATTAATTAAATTTGATGTATATTTTTTTAATTTACTTGATTCCTTCTTCCGGAATTCGAAATTTAGGCGTAATCCAAATATAATTCGCCCATTTTTTGTGATTTATTTTTAAAATTTGTAATTTTAAACATTTTTTATAAATTTTTTTTAATATTTTTGTGTTATAACCTGTAAGATTTTTACCATCATCTTAAAGTAGATGTAGTAGATGTATTTCTAGGCACACCTGCAAAAAATTTTTATTCAAAAGTTTTTTTAAAAAATTTTTTTTATTCAAAATTTTCTAAGATATACATGAATTTACATATTAGAGAGTTTTGAAGTTTGGTATATTTGTTATAAGTGATAATAACGCCAAATGGGCTTTACGCAGTTTTATTAAAATTATTTGAAAGCATGAACGATGGAGCTTTTTTTCCGCTCGTGCACAAAGAAAAAAAAGCAAAGGAAAATAGGTTGCCATAAATTAAGAAATTCGCCAAGTGAATTATTCTCGGCGCAAACTGAAAAAACGCGGCATGATAAATTTTTAAATTTCTCCATAAATTTGTCACTAAAAACTACAAATTTAAAATCTAGGCATAATTAGAGTCGTAGAATCGAAATATGAAAAAAAAATGGGTATGTTATTTCAGAAGAAGTCTGATTTTGTGTCAAAATACCTATATTAGAGTAATGTTATATATAAATATATATAAATCTAATACTTGTATATAACCTAAGTCACACTTTCAAGACGTAGAGAACGTAATTTGAATTTCATTTATCGACCCAGTAAAACGGGAGATAAAGAACTATCCTTTTTTATTATTATTTTAGCAGTGTGCATGCAGTTCTCTAGGGCAACACATTTCTCAACTATTACCCCATTTTCTTTGCTTTCTTCAATGACTTATCCTGGGAAATACTTTAAAGCTATACTTTCACACAAAATACCCAAATTTTCAAATAACATGTATAAAAACTGCGTTTCAATTTTAATATCATATAAAATTAAATAACAGATTGGCCTTATTTTCAAAGCCTCTTTATGAAAACATTATACGAATTTCAAAAGAATTACATAGCCCTGTTTTGTTTAAGTACTTATTCTGATACAAAGCAAGTTGAATGAAAAAATATTAATATAATGACACAGTTGTTTGAATCTATCTAAGTTTATCTTATCTTCCTGGCAATATTAGGAACCAAATCTTCAAATTAACCTGTTCCTACTAGTGACATGATCAGCAAAGTGTACGTAAAAGTATTTCCTGCTGTTGACAATATAAAACCTTTTGTCAGATAGAAAAAACCCCAACCAGAAAAGGCAAAAGCTTTTTCATGTTTTAAAATGTAAAGATGAGAAATTTCTTCCACTTTTGCTCTTTTACAGAAGCGAATATAACGTTTCAGAGCTATTTCGTTTTGAAACTTAGCAATTTCGTCAGCTTCTTTAACGTGAGCCGATGTCAGTGAAACAGCCAGAAATAAAGCGAACGAATATATACCATTCATGAGAATCCTGTAGTTTACCTGATATTCAGTTGTAATTATTGCAAGTGATTTAAAAATTTTCAAAATGTCACTGAGCACCAGTAAGAAAATTGGTAGAGAAAGAGTATTACCAAGTGCTTCTAAAGCTTGAATAATTAATTCATATTCCTCGAAATGCTTCTCCACCAAGACTAAATTGAAGTTCTCATTGATATGAGCCATTCGCATATTATAAGCATTTAGAAGCCTTATTGCAATCCAACATGCATTTATGAAAAGAATTGCAAAACACGTTGAGAATGTACACGAAAACATATAGCGAACAGTTAATATAATGTAAAGTGCTACAAAATTGCAACCATTTATAAAAGAAAATTTAGTGATATTTTCAAGAAAGTAAACTTTCAAAACGTTTTGGCATTGTTTGTTGTTCGACAGAAAAATTATTGCTAAACCGTAAAGGTAAGTGTATAAAATGATTACAATAATCAACGTATTAAATGAGGTTGTTGATATTTGAATGCCTAGCCTATGGCCGATTTGATTAATTTTTTTTAATATAGGAAATATTTGATTACTTTTTTTGCGAAGACTGCACCACAAAATAAATGCAGTTATGTCTATTAGTAAATGAGAGTATTTAAATATTTTTCTGCCTGTATTTTCGTTTACAATTATGCCTAATGCGAAAATGGTATGAATAAGAACTAAAAGCCATATTATAGCAGTACAATTTTGATACACGTCAAAAACTGCAATATTCTTGTTTGCTTTCTGTTCATAAATGTCTACTCCAAAGGCGAACATGATCTTTATGATTAATGATGAAAATAAATGTTTTTTCTTATCCGATTTTCTGAAAACGGGACGCTGACTTTCAATATTTCCAAAACTGGTTCTTATAGCGTGATTGAATTGTCTCCTTTCAAAACAAAACATTTTATGCTTTGAAAATATAGCATTAAATCGATATTAAAATCTTCTATTGCAGATAAACTTTTCTTCTTTTGAAACTGTTATTTCAAGGCAAAATGAAACAAATAAAGTAAATTTATATAATACTTAAATCAAATTGAACTAGACAGTAAGCTAGAATTTTTTATCTACTAAGAAGACCTTATAGTTTTCTAGTAAACAAATTTAAAGGAAATTTAACAACAACATAGATAAAATACAAAAATAATACTTTAAAAAATCGTCAAAAACACGTTTCCTCATTTGTTTTATGAGAGTATGTTTAAATTTAAAAAAATAAATTAGTTTAATATTTGGTATTTTAAGGCTAAAAACACAATACCTATATCATCAATTAATATCTAACAAATGATTGTAAAATAAACATCAAGGATTTCACAAAACGGTTGAAGATTTGCTGATTATAAGGAAGGAGTCAAATAAGAAAATATTTAGAAAAGTTCATTGCAGAAATGATTTAAGCAGCTTGTTTCAGGATAATAGTTTGCTGAACTGAAAATTGACATCAATACACATAGTAGATCTAGACTATTTTTATATTTTGTAAAGAAATATAAAGTTTGCACATAACTATAATAACTTTTTGAAGTTTAATGAAAATAATTTTTCTAATGGATCTAATGGAATTCAGACTAGATAATTGAAAACAAATATAACTTTGAATATCTTAAAATATTTTTTAAAGTATTTAAAATATATGGATGTCAAAAAGATCATTCTATTACAAACATTAAACTAATATCATGTGCATGTGCTATAAGTATTAAAAAGCACAGCCTTTTGTATAACACAATAAATTTGTATAAGAATATAAAAATATTCTTCTGAAAGTTAACATAAAATAATATATTTTTAATCTAAAACTTAATAATTTTCATTCACAATCACTAGTAGTAATTATTTTTCAACCAATAATTTTCATTTCTTGATTAAAATCAACTTTTTCTGAACGATATCAATAACTAACTTTCAGTAAGAAACTTAACTTCCAGTCAAATGCCATAATTACTTTTTGTTAATTTGAAATACATTATTTAGCTTCCAGTCCTTAATGAAAGCACACAAATCTCTTTTACAGAAAATACAACAGTACTGAATTCTGAATTTCTGAATGTTGCACATATCGCATACATTTACGAAACGTAATAGAAAAGGATCATTTAAAACTTGCTGCTTGGTTTTTCTATGACAGTGAAGAACTTTCAGTTAATTCTCAGAGTTGTAGCTTTATACTGATAATTCAGTTAATATTCTATAAATGTTATTTCTGAGGTAGCTGGACTGAGATATTGAGCTTACTTGAGACAATATATTAGACATTTTTCTTAGAGCTGCTACATCTTGAATAGCTACCAAGAGAAAACGTTTCACCAAACAATAAAAAAATATGATTAAAACCTATTTCTGAAGTAGAATTTGTTTAAACTCCTGATAAAACTCTTAGTTATTATTTGCCGCAGGCGATTTTAGAGAGAAAAAACAACAATTGCCGATTTCGTCGCCATGCAAAAAATTCTCGAATTGATAATGACCTTCAAAATAAAAGCAGCTAATTGGATATCAGTGAGAATAAAAGGTTCATTGTACCCATAAATGTTGAAAATATCGAAAATTAAAAAGCAATTATTTTTTTTCAGACATGAATTATACTGTTATCTAAGTAATTGCATAGCTACATATTAATGTTGTTCTTAGTTTACGTATTTATCTACTTAGAAAAATTGAGAATCAATAAAAATAACCATTAAGATAAAAAACTTTATAAACGCATTCGAAAGTGAAATTATTATTGTTCTCATTTTCTAAAAATGCTTTCTCTTTAAGTGATATTAGATTCAGTACATTGATTTCAAGTAATTGAAATTAACATTTCTTGTTTATCTTATTTCCTTATTTGTTTATATATGTAGTAATATAGTTACACTCAATCTGATAACTGAATAATATTTTTGGATTGCTAGCATATATTTATATAAACACCTGTAGTCAAAAATATTTAACGTATATAGATAAACAGATATAAAGATGTTTGCAAATGTATGTATAACTAGAAACGTTAAGATGAATATAACAATAATCAGTGCCCCTTCTTCATACAAAGAGAAAATGCAATAATCCTTACATAAATAAAAAATAACCTAATAATGTTAAAAAGACGCTTATTCATAATAATAAATTGATATAAGTAGTTAAAGTTAATAGATTGATAATAGATTAAATAATAGATTGATTATCATTGATATAACGACCCTTCTTCATAACCAAGCAAAATGATTATACTTATGTATAGCAAGGAAACGATTATATTCATTCATACCAAGCAAAAATCTTACACACCTTTATCCCACGCAAAATTATTTGTGTTATTATCTACATATAACCCCCATTCCGAGTAAAATGTTTCCAATAAGGTCAAAATTGATTAAAAAGATAATAATAATTAATCTTGCGTGCTCTGCCAAAATTTAATTCCGGTATTAACTATTTTCGCTAGCTGACGTTAAGAAAGCCCAATTAATTATTTGAGCCACTAGACCATTTTGTCTAGACTCCGACTAATTTCAACGTATGTTATTTTAAATATCCCCAAATGGCGGAGTTTTGTTTTGTAAGCATTAGTGGTGCCTTCATTAAATTTAAAAAGTTAATAAGTTTCTACACAATTTGAAACCTACACAGTGAAATCAAATACTATTATAAAAGACTGGTGCAATGAACCAGTGCATCAGAAGCAGAAGATAACAGACCAGTAAATGTAAAAGCAATATTCCATGCAAAAGTAGTTTTGTTGAATTTACCATAACATATTTCATTTATGGCTTGTTATTCTTGTATTAAAAATTTGTTCAAATAAAAATCTTTATCACGATTTTACGAGGCAAACAATCAAAAAGCATATCCCTCTTCATTACAAAAAAAGTGGTGGCTAAAAATTTTCCTAGAAAAGTTCTGTGTTCTTAAATTATAGGTTTGAAAAAATCCATTATTCCGACATGATGCCGTGTTGTTTCCTGTTTTGAATATCGACTATTATAGTCCATCTCTGGAAGAAAACAAATTGGATTCAATTTTATTGAGTTGGATTTTGTGGTCAGCTTTTTAACTTATCAGGACTGAGTGTTCTGTGCATAGCCTTAGGAAACATGGTAAAGTCTTTAATAGTGTCCTTATCCTCAAGTCTCAAGTCCTGAACTGGAAAAGGGAGCGGAAAATACGCTATGTTCTGGTGTAGATACTGTATTGGCGAATAACTGCACTTAAAAGGGATTTGAAATCCTCTTTTATTAAATCACTATTATTTATACACTTCCCAACTCTGGAGGGATACAGAAAGTAAAAGACCACACTTGGATCGAACTTAACAATCAAATAATATTAACACTAAACCTAAAATAGAAATGTAATTCAACTTTGCTTCGCAGAGCAAATCGCGGAGTTTGGCCTCTAACTAACTGGTGCGTAGCAAGAAGTACTAATACTAGCGCACTTCAATTTATTTCAATATGCAATCACGTAGTAAGCACTATGGCTTATAATTTGAGCTGCTAGCTGGTCAGGCGAACGTCGAGCAGACTGACCGTGATCTGGAACTAAAGTTCTCTCACACTAAGAGGTTTCTACCTCTGGTTTAAATACTACTTGGCTGTACTTCAAAATTAGCATAGGCTGAGAACGCGCGCTTCTTCTGACGGTTGAAACAGAGAAGAGATAGAAAGATTTAAATTAAAATAAAACTTGGTTAGTTTAACTAAAACCTTACAAACTAATAGTTAATAATTTCTTTTAGGTAATGCCATTGTGCTATTCCAGAATGTTCATTTGTTTCCTTATTATAGTTTTTTTCGTCAGCTAGTTGTTTTGAAAATTTACCGCAGTCGTCAAAACGTTCTAGGAAAATTACTTCTGTGAAACCTATAAAATCGGACTTTTTGAAATATTTATTTATTTATTTATTATTACTCTTGTATTATTCTTGTTTTAAAAAGTTGTTCAAATAAAAATCTTTATCAGGATTTTACGAGGCAAATAATCAAAGACCACACCCCTCTTCATTACAAAAAAGTGGTGGCTAAAAATCTTCCTAGCAGATTTCTGTGTTCTATTTATTATTACTTTTTTAAATAAGCTGATAAGACTTCAAATGACATTAGAAATAATTCTTCATATTTTAAACCGAAACGTTCCTATGGATGAAGGGAGAATGGCATTGGAGTCCTTTCGAAATTATTTCTAGTGTTCAGATTTTGAAAATATAAACGTGTAGGATTTTCCTTAGTTTGAATAGCCAATTTTTTTAATTTTGGTATCTTTTCTCAACTTCTTATTTCCCCTCGCATTTCCTCGCCAGGATGCAAATTAAGTCAGGTGAAGCGAATATTTAAACGGGCGAAACGAGAACGTTAGATAGAGCGTGATTTCGCTAGTTGGCGCACGTTGCTGTTCTGTCTTCCAGTTGTTAATCTTAGCTGCGGCTACGCATTCTGCCATTTTATTAAGTCTATCGCTGGTGTAGGTTGTTAAGTCAGCCTGTTAGCGTTAAGTACATTGTGTAGTCTAGCACTACTGTTTACCATTTTGGCTTTGTTGTTACATTATCCTAAGTTTCTCACAGCAAGTAGTCTGTGTTATTGTGAGCACAAAGTACGGGCCTTTTTGTTAAAGAATTTAAGAAAAAAAGGGCCATTTACATCCTTCTTCTGTACTTACCGTATTTGGTAAGAAGTAATCTCTGACGAAACATGATAACCAAAATATGGTACCAAATGTGGTTCTACTTCGGGCGTGAAGAATAATAACAAATTGTTATTCTTCACGCCTGTGCGAGAAGTTGCCAGGCTTTCTACTAAGACCAAGTCATTTGCATGATAGCGAAAAGAGTAAAATCTTACAAATGAAGTAAAAATAAAGGGACAAGTATGGAAGAAGAACGTCAAGAGTAATAGATACTATAAAATTTTAACAGATTAAGATGTTCTTGATACAATAGTGTATGAGGAAGCAACAATAGTGTGTGATAATATGAAAAGATAATGAAAGATGATTATAAATAACAAATTTAGTATCAGTGAAGCATTGGAATGTCTAAACAATGCTGGCAGACAACAGATGTAGACAAATTTGTCTAAAACGTATTGAGTCTTTGGAGGTCAAAATTCAGAATACATTTGTTGTTATTGAAAAATAAGACTATGAAACTAGCATCTACTTGAGATTACATTTGTTGTTATTGAAAATAACACTACGAAACCACATATACAGTATTTTGTACGACGATTTTCTGTCATCTTCTCGCTATAAGGCTTCTGTGATTTCTGATAAAAAAACTGCGACACGTACTTTTTCATAACCTCTTTGAAAACTAACGAAGCACCATTCAGGGAGTTCTATAGAGATCGAAACAAATGTTAATTTAACATCGGGTAGGCCGGACTATAAGGTGGAGGTATTAAAATCCCCCATTCATGTTGTGTCAATTTCTGATAGTTCGTTAAATATGAATCGTTTGCAAGCAACGCCTGGCAAAGTCTCCTGTGAGGCCAGTGGAGTGTAATTATCTGAATAATTAGTGTGCCTGGACAACACCTACATTTGCCAGTGGTTAAACAATGGGTGTCCACCACATTTCACCATATCTATATCAATATCCTTATCAGTACAGTATAGTAAATATGCATTACTCTTGTATTATTTGTTAGCATTAGTATCGCAGTAAATGTCCATATCACGGTTCATACACCTCAAATGCTTTATGAATGGAGTTTGTATACCTCAGTGCCTAAACCAATGTCATGCATGTGCGCATGTTTAGCTGTTTTAGTTTTGTATTATATGTTAGCATTAGTGTTTGTAGTATATGCTGACCACATACTACTAATGCCTGAAATGTCTTTTGCGTATTCTGTGCATGTCTTACAGCTTATAATAGTGTTATGCACATGTGTCTATTTAAATATTTTAGCTCCACACCCCAAAGTTTATCACAGGCATATTGTATTTATATAATTAGTACTTGTCCCACTCGTAATAGTGTTTGTATTAGTATTTTAGTATTTAGTAGTTATCTCTGGAGTTGCGTTATTTGATGTTTAATAATGTAGTACCTGGTAATGTAAGTGCATGTATTATATATTCATTCTGCAATATCCATGACTCAAATGGGTCATGTTTAGGTGTCATCTGTCTACATTCAGCAAATACCATTCCTTTGTATTTTTTAGCATTTAGTCCTTGTTTCGCTTCTGAACATCTCTAGATGAACTCCGGATGGGGTGGTCTTGGAAAATCAGGAGCTGCTTGTCCCAAACAGCTGTTCGCTCTGGACAATATCCGAAAAGTCTATGTAATTACAATCTGTCTACATTCAGCAAATGCCATTCCTTTGGATTTCATAGCATTATTACTTGTTTAGCTTTTGAAAATCTCTAAATGAGCTCCGGATGTGATAGTCTTGGAGAATCAGAAGCTGCTTGTCCTAAACAGTTGGGCTCCGAATATCCGAATAGTCTATGTAATCCGCTCGGGGGTCCAGATCCGCTTTTACCATCTGTCTCAGCAAATACCATTCCTTTGTATTTCTTAGCATTTAGTACTTGTTTGGCTTTTGAACATCTTTAAATGAGCTCCGGATGTGGTGGTCTTGGAAAATCAGGAGCTGCTTGTCCTAGATAGTTGTGGACTCCAGACAATACCCGAACAGTCTATGTAAGCCCCTCGGGTATCCGGACCCGCTTCTCCCAGTCACATATCAGTATAATATACGACATCACGTTTTTGACAAGTTTAAGCCCCTCTTTTGGATTGCTAAGTGCATTCTCTCCAGTTTTCGAAAGTAGTGGTCCCAGTCTGTAGCCACGCAACAGCAGTCGTGGAGGAGCTGCCGAGGAGCATGTCGAGAGCATGAGGAGCATCTCGAAGAGCATGTTGATCGTCATAGAGCATCTGAGCATCTTGGATCATCTTGAGCATCCTCGATCAACTTGGATCATCTTGAGCATCAGAAGGGTATCTGCGTGGAGGACATTGAACTTCTGTTGCTTTTGATTACGTATGTTGACCATAAACAGCACAAATTTCTTCTCGAACCAGATCAGTGTTTGTGGCTTTCTCGAAACAAAATTGTAAAATATAGCGTAGATTTATGGAATGTTTACTTACCTTCACGGCGCAGTATCTTACTTCTGAGTGTCAGAATTCAAAAGCTTTTGCCCATCTAGTAGCTTCAAATAGCTTTCGGCTTGACCCACTGGGACTCATATACCCCAAAGTTCGTAATACTAACGCTACCTCTTGAGCATAAGTTTCAATACCTTTTAGATTACGCAACGGATTCAAACAAAAAAAAAATTAACAGCTTTGACAAAAGCTATTTTACAAATTGTGCTATCATTAAGTTAAAAAAATAATGTTTAGGAATATACATTTTCTAGTTTTATTTCCTATTTTAACAATGTTAACACTTAACTACCACTTATGATTTATAAGACATAAGAACATCAGTATTATTATTTAAGATAACAATCTGCTTGCTACTTATTAACTCTATTTTTACTTCCTGCCAACTTATATAAATAAGTAATTCTTTTGGTTCAAAAATTCAATAGCACGTGTTTAGTCAATAAGAAAAAAAGGAATTCAATAGATGTTTTCAAGGAGAAAACTATTTTTTTTATTCCAGCGTACTTTAAACAGTATATAAAATATAATTCAGTTAAAGTGTCTAAAGAGGTTTTTTTCAAATTGTCCTAAACACAATATTACAAACATTTTAAAATTATCTATGTTTTTCAACTGTCCTTGTGTACCCGCACATTAATTAGTATCAATAAATAACAAGGAGCTCAATGTATAGGATAATAACCATGTAAAAATATTATTATTCCATTAAGATATATTAAAAAGTATTGAAAAAAATTATTCATAACAAATTATTGTAACTCTAAGCAAAATTATCATATGTACTCCGAGAAATAGCGAAAACACGTAAAACTTTGAGAACTGGAGTAATAATCATCCAAATGTCTTTCCAGGGTTCCATCCAGTTTAGGCTTGTTTTTTACTCAATATTTTTTCAGAAAGCCAATAATTTTTAATTAATTTGTGGAAAATGTCTCTAGAATGGTATAATATGCTTATTTAAATCATTTGCCAATTACTGCCGTACACTTAAAATAAATGAAACCTGGAAAAGAAGGGAAGCTACTTTATTCGGCTACTTCTTATTGGTACGTATACTGCTTCTTTCAAAACAAAACTTTACTGCTCATTTAATAAAAGCGTCTGATGTGTACACCACATAACTTCCTTGTACGGAATATTAAATCATACGCATTTTTACCTGTCTTTCATTTAAAGTTATTTCCTCGAATTTCATTAGAGATTAAGTTCTCATTCAATTTTCCTTCTTTCTCATTCTCATTCTCATTTCGCGACAAGCCAAAAATACATATAAACTCAAAATATATACATTAAAAATTGAAAGCTATAGAAAGACATAAAACACTAAATACAATTAAAACAATTGAAAAAATATTTTTACAATTAAGATTACAGTTTCTAAACAAAAACAAGCAATTCGGACAGCGTACAAGAAGGCAGATTTTTCGGTGTATAAAAATGAAAGTTTACGTTTAGTCTTACTCTGCAAAAAGACGTAGAAACTGACTGAATCTGTTGCGGACGCTATGCTGAGTCAATGTTTGGAATAATTTAATAACTTAATGATAATTCCAGAATGGAATAAACATAATTTAATTCTGAATAATAAAAGGTGTTACTTTGTTGTTGTGAAGCTTAGTTTCTCTAGATTGGCAACAAATCCACTATTCTGATAAATTTCAAATGTAAACAAATATGGCTGATATGTTAAACAAAAATTAGGATTAGCCGCACTTAAACAACTTTTAAAATGTCGAATTCTACAAGTATAACATGTAAGTTAATTAAAGGCATAAAATCTTTAACCGGAAGATAAGAGCAACATAATTCAGTTATTTTTAAGCAAAAAATGCACAATTTACAAACATGTAAGAATAAAACTGAGCTCAATGAACCGAGTAACAGAGTGGATATGTATTTACATATATTTATATACTTTTGGTACAGCCTATTGCAACCAAAATAGCAGAGTGTACATCTACGTGTTGCAGCAGTCCTATGTACAAAATTTCAACCTTCTCAGGCTACTCATTTTTGAGTTATGCGATATACATACATACATACGTTAGTACGTACGTACACACGCCACGATAAAATCTCTTCTGAATCCATCAGTTTTATAATTTTTTTGGGGAAAAAGAGTCTTTTATTCTGTTCTTACGTACAAATGTTGCGCGAAAGCATCGTTAAATTGCATTCGATGGCGGTCAAAATGGATATTTTCGTTTAAATATGATACCTGAAATGTTTCGCGATTACAATACTTTCTTTTTACTTCGTAAAAGGAAGTGAAAAAATTTAAAAATCAGAAAGCTTTCATATTTTATTTACGCCCGAAGCGGCGTTTTTTTCATTTATGTACTACACATGCATGTTTCGAGAATATTTGGATTAATGTTCCTTTGGGCTAAAAATATTTAAAAACAACCTAACTTTAAAATTTTCGATTAGAGTCTCACTCGCTGGGGATAAAAATATTTTTTCCCGTGCAGTGTTGTCATTGTTCGCTTTTAAATCATTGAGTTTGCTAATCAAAAATTCGTTAAAAGTTTACAAAATATGAAATAGATAATAAAACAAATTCGAAATTCAAAATTCGGACGTCCAGGTGCCCATGTTCGGGTGGAGGGTTACGTACTTGATGGCTCTAGGTACCCTTGTTTTATGCAATACGAAAAACACACATACATTCATACAGATTCTTCATTATTTACTGTCTTTAAATATAATACAAGGCGATAATATTTGGTGGCAACAATCTGAAAAGTGATTCGCCGTTTATAGTGAAAAGCCACAAAATGCCGTTTTGAGATTGACAACCCTTCTGGGCTAAAAAGAAAAAAAAATCTGAAAGCTTTCAGATTTTACATTACGCCCAGAGGGCCGTTTTTTGGCCCAAAGGAGCGGTAAGCAAGAACAGTTATTATTAAAGTATTTAATATAACTCTCAGTATTTGCCAATTTGTGTTGTCACAAGGATAATTAATGCAGTGTAGCGTAATTTAACTTTGTAATCCAAAAATGTTGACATTATTCATTGATGCATTTGTAGGATACGTTAAAGATGGTTTCAAACCTGTTTTCTGTTTTTATTTTTATACATTTTGTGAAACCGTTCTTTAAACCGGAAATAGATTTATATATTTTTGCTGAAACCGAAAAAATATTATGCAATTAATTTAAAATGCATAAAATGTATTTCAGAGGCAATGATTCAGCTTTTATCAAGTACATCATAAATAATATGTTAAGTCGAGACCATTCCCAAGGTCGATAACCCAAATTTCGCTTGCAGTGAGAAGAAAAAAATCCCATCTTGGAAGTCCAAATGCTTGTTAATGATTGAAGAGCTAAAGGTGAAGGATACCATCCGTCCTTGCACCTCCAGAACCGAGTGAAGCATTTCAATACCATTTTTTTTCCTCCAGCTACTTTATCAATTCTTTTCGTTTTTTCATGGTATTACTGAAAGTTATAGAAGCAAAAGTATAAAACAAATGGCAGTCACGATTCGAGGGTGTAAGAAATTTCAAATCAAAGTATTTTTTTTAACTATTTTTTCAAAAGTTTTATTAAATTATAAATCCCTTGAAGCTTTATTAAACTACAAATACCTTGAAAGTTTTTCTTTGTCATAGTTACAGTTTAATAAAAACTAATAAGCAGTCGATACTCACACGAATCGAATAATCGAATACGTGAAATTCACTATGGTATTAACTGCGTGGGAGCTAGAATAGAAGAAATAAAAAGTAGAGAATAAACCCAAAGTTGCGCATAAATTTGAGACTTGTTGAATAAGATCATATATTACCCAATGGGCATTAGCCCGAATAGGCTGTTACTCTATAAACGGGATTTGGTCACGTGTCACTTTTGAAATTGTTGCCACGAAATATGATCGCCCTGTATTACTTTTAAAGAAATTAAATTATGAAGAATCTGCATAAATATATGCTTATTTCTCGCACTGTGACAAAACGATGGTACCTATGGCCATCAAATTTTGAATAACATAGTCTTCCACCCTAGCATGTGCAGTTGGAAACCCGAATTTTGAATTTCGAATTTTATATTTCATATGTTCTACATTTTTAATGAGTTTTTAACAAACGCAAACGATTTGAAAGCAAGCAGTGGCAACACTGTGCAGATTAAAACATTGTTACCTCCAGGTCGCCAGACTGTATATTGGAAATTCTAAAGCAATGCTGTTTTTACATATTTCGTGATTTTGCTATTCAACTGAATTTTATGCGAAGAACATGATATTTAATTAATAAATTTAACACATAAAACTTTAATATTAAAAATACAAAAAACGTTTTGCAAGCCGTCTTACCAAGAAAACGGTACATTAATATGATTGCACTTAACACTTCATCGAGAATTCTAAACACGTGTTGCTTTTAAACTTTTTGCAATTTTGTTATTGAATTGTATATGGCGAAGAAAATGATGTTTAATAATAAAGCTAAAAAGACAAAAATAAATGGGTTAGCAGGAGTAAGTGAAGCAGCAGACTGGTAGACTACGAGCTTAACGAGAACGTAAGAAAACCATAACAACTCATAAGAAATCATTTCTCATAAGAAACAGATTCAATTTAAGGATAATGTGTCGCGTATAATAAACAAAAATATTTACAATTTTTTATCTAAAAAAACTTTAAAATGCAAGAAATTAAGTACAAATCAATTCCTGATTCAAACTGTAGAGTCATTAGGATTTTTGGAAGAAGGAGCGCCGTCGCCGGTACTCGAACCTGAACTTCTCGAATACGAGTTGGGTGTGCTCCCGTTAGACCACGATGGCACGTAGGAAGGAAGTTATTAAATTTTAGTGTATCCTTTTTTGATCCTCTCACTATGTTTATTTATGCTGAAATGTTTTATTTACAGTGAAATGTTTATACTTATGATGTATGTTTACTGAAGCACTACATTGATGCTGAAAACGCATAATTACAAGATAATGAAACATATCAGATAACAATATCATCAAAATAGGTGCATACGGCTTCGTTAATAAAGCATGCATTTTCAATCCAAATATAACAGCACTAGCAATTCATATTTTCACAAGAATTCTGTAGATGTGATTCACAAATTTATTAAATGTATCAGGAATTTTATTCCAACTTCGGCAACTTCTCAAAATCAGAGCTTATTCATAGATATCATATAACAGGATAAAAATTTAGAGATATGTTAGTAAAAGAAATGTTTGAGGCGTTTAATTTAAGCGTAATATTGACGCATTAAATTATCAGCTTGTTAATATAACATGTAATTTAATTATTGATAATTCTGTAGAATTATCTGTCATAAATATTCTTATTAGCCCAAACAGCGTTAGCCCAGAAGGACTATTAATTTCGTTTTGGCATTTTACATCGATTCCCTTTCTACGTTGATTCAGTTTTCAAACTGTTGTCACCAAATATTATCGCCCTGTGTTATATTTAAAGAAATTAAATAATGAAGAATTGTACGTATGTTTTTCGCATTGTGATAAAACAACGGTAGCTAGAGCCATCCAATTTTGAATAACGTAATCATCTACCGAATATGGGAATCTGGAAGCCTTAATTTGAAATTTGGAATTTGATTTATTATCCATTTCCCATTTTGTTAGACATTAAAGAATTTTTGATTAGGAAACTCAACGATTTCAGAGAGAGGAATGGCAGTAATCTACGGGCAAGAAAAAAAAACATTTTTAACTCCAGCGCGCGAGGCTGTGTATCGGAAATTCTAAAGATATACTCATTTTAAAATTATTTTTCGATATTGCTGTTGAATTGAATTTTATAGGTTAAGTGAGAAGAACATGATATTTAATAAATAAAAGTAACACACAAAACATTAAAAATACTCCCTTTGGGCACAATGTAAAATCTGAAAGCATTTAGATTTTTCTCTGCTTTCTTTAAGTTTTCCGTTATAAGGGAATCCACTAATAACCATACAACCTTTAGAAAACTTTCTTTGTTTCCTATGAACCAACATATTAAGACTTTTGTTCGAAATTACGTCAAATGAGTCATACCTGGATTTGACTGGCAGAAAGTATTAGAGTACTCTCTACGGAAAACGTGCATGAAGAGCCATTATCCAAAATAGAGCAAATATTTTTGTAATGAAAACGAACTTAAAACGTCTTTTAGTTATTCGATGGGAACTCGCATTTTGAGCAAAAAACCTTCAGCTAAAAAGTTTCGGTTTCCTTGTATAGAAATAAATACTGCCATGCCAGCTACAGATTACCAGCTTTTTCGCCATCTGACACAGCTTTTCTCGCTAATGAACACAATTACAAGATTAAATTTTCAAGCATTTATCAAAAATATTGAAAACCAAGTATTATAGCAGTCTATGGAAATGACGGAAAATGAAGTATTAAAACAACGCTTCTAAACATGACAGCAATTTTGAACAGCATGTACCTTGCAATGAAGGTGAGTTACTTCGACCAATAATTATTTTTTACATTTCAAACAGAACTATCATGTAGGATCATTCCTTACATTTTGAACTAGTTTAATACAAAATATAAGAAGCTTAAAAAGGGGAATTACAAAATAAAATTTTCGTTGAATATTTTACTTGTACGAAAATTTGTGTTTATTCAAAATTTGTGTGCAGGAAAATTACGTACTACCTCAAAACATAGAGGTAGGAGAACTGACTGTTACTTCAACATTTGTGAGAGAGAAAGCTACGTAGTATTATTTTAAATTTGTGAGTTGAAAAAAAACTGTGGATTACTTCTTACTTTTCTCATATTTTACGCGCAAATCTTGAATGTAGCAAAATCACATTTCTCTTCCAAAATAATTATTTGTTAGATCGTTTAGTCGGCAGAAACCTATAACAAAAACATTCCAGATTTTTATTATTTACACAGATATTGGAATTGTTTATACCACTGTCTAATGCTCAGAGAGGTACGCTGTTGAACACTAGGATACTGGCAACGAAAATCACGCTCAGCAGCTGTTAGGGACTCACAGAACACAAAAAGATTCGCGCAGAACACAAAAAGATTTCTCTTGCGCAGTCGCACTTTATACAAACACTGACGTGGCAGACAAAGGAAGAGTGTCATTACTACATCTTCTTGACAACTGCATGAAACTACTAATTTTCCCTCTCTGTACCCATACATTGTTATATCAAAACAGATTAGGTATTTTTAAAATGGAGAATTCGTTTTAAAATATCCTATGTGATAGCCATTTTGTTATGTAAATCGGATCAGCGCGCAAAACAAGAACAGGCTTCAAAACAGAAACAAAAATATCAATGTTTTGTATTATGATAGGATACGATAAGGAATATAAGTTTAATGGCTGAACACTTAATTTATTTTTTAAATTTTAGCAGTTTATTTTTAATGGATTATAAGATTCTTTGGCAACTAGATTACTTGTGTTAAGTGTGTAGCGACTATTCGGTGACTTCTAAAAGGTTCGAGTAACAATTCCAAAAGAATTGTTAAAAAACTTTTTTATTTCATTTGAGTATATTTGCAGATGGCTCGTCTTGGCTTTACAAGAAGCTCTACTTGGGCTTTAATTTAGGCTAGAAAATAAGAAACTAAACTAATGCTAACTAACTAAAACTAGCCGAAGCTGCAGAGGTATAACTAACAGAGTTAGACCTTATTTAAACTTCATATTATTAATTAACATCATTTCGAAATTTTAGTATGGTACATGGGTTTATCGAAAAGTTCCTGAATTACCTGTGCTGGCAAAAAAATCTTAATATCATTTTCTTATCATC
>KK112019.1:0-31787 GCA_000611955.2 Stegodyphus mimosarum | reverse complement strand
GAGTTCGCCCTCGAAGTCATTTTCCATAAATGACTACTTACACGATTTGTACTGGATCTCTTCATACTTGATGATTCTGGAAGTGAAAGACGGTTTACTTGCGGCACTTTCATGGAGATAACTGCACTGTGACGCGTAGTTTCTTCAGCTCAGGGATCGGCAGATAGAAGACAAAGGCACTAAATAAAAGAAAAAGAAAGAAAGGAAATAATAAAAAGCTCATACGGATGTGTAATGAAGTGTTTTTGAAAAATGATAAAAGTACGGAGAGGGAATAAAAATCTGAGAAAATGAAAGCCAAGCGATAACAGCAGTAGGTCAAGAGCGGCCAAACGTTGGTTGGACATATATCTCATGACGTATTTTAGAACTCAGCTGTCAAATAAATTCCTGTTATAATTATGAACTTGAAAAAGTGAAAAATGAGGCAATAGTACATGCTTAAAAAACTTTTTAATTCCAATTTTCTTTCAATTTTCTCAATAAATTTTCTTTTTTAATTCTTAAAAAACTTTCAAATTTTTTTTGTTCCACATTAAATCTCTAAATATTTATTTTGAATTACGTGTCTTTTCAAATTTAAAAAAAAAAAGAGAATCAGTAATAAAAATAAAATAGTACTCTCAAAGCGGCATTGGGATTCAGTTTTAGATTTTATGACACAACCATCGAAGTATTCAATTAGAGTAGAACCCTAATAGCATCAATATTTCTTAAAATTTTAGCCTTCAGCTTTAACGCTCATTTTTGAGAGGGATACATCATTTTACATTATTTGCATCAAAATTATTTATAACTATACAAATTTTGGTGACAGCAAAAAATCCAAGATCGTGAGGTTTTCTTGCAGAGAAGAATGTTAGGTGCACCACTTTTTTAGTTCTAAAATATACAAAAATATGCCAAATAGCATCAACAAAATACTATTCATTTCATTCTGGACATCTACGAAATCTTTTGATTAAGAAAGGAAATTGGGAGATTTATTTTCACTCCTATGGGCGTTTTTATATCATATATGTTCTGGAAATAGATTTTGCTCTTTCCATGCAAAGAATCATGGGGTGAAACTACTATGTTGCAGCACAGTGATAATTTGAATATATTTTCACTGCTGGTTTTCATGAGAAAGGAAACTCTTTCACCTCATTGAGAGAAATGAGCCTGTCAGTTGAAGTAATTCTGAATGGGCAAAACATCTAGTAAAAGAAACTAGTCATTACGCACATTATGCCAATTCCTGCATCTGATATTTGTACTATTCCTTATTCTCTGCTGCATTTTTTGCAGGTTTTTAACTCTTGTAGATTATTCCAGGTTAACCTTAGAAAGATGATAGATATTGCTAATCTTGGAAAAAGAAAATAAAACAATAAGCGTAAAAACGTAAACACTGGGATTCCCTCTAGATAAGTATACAGGATTTTGCTTATTACGTAAGAAAGGTTTCTTTAAAGTCACTTCATTTTTAAGACTTAATTATCTTTAAAGTGCTTCACGGTTCAAACGGGAGAACTTAAATACGTCCCTCTTGAGTAACACACAAATGGAATTTAATTTTAAGTACGAAAATAAAAACCAAATGCACATTCCTTGATAGAGGTTTAAGGAATAATAATACTTACTGAGACTGGAGAAAGATTTCCATAAATCTTCAAATAGTTTGCTGTTGGTAAACATGTGTATCCTGAAAGGAACCTCATTCTATAGTACATGACACTTCTCATTTCTTTAAATGTGGAAATCTCATACTTGAACACCAGACTATAAAATTATCTATTTAGACAGTTCAATTTAAATTTTTTATTAATTTTAACAATTATGAAATTGAACTTTAAATATGTGAAAAATGTACATAAACTAAATAACGTAGCAATAGATTAAGTATTATAGCAACTCGGATTATCGTTTATGAAATTCTCTTTGACAGTATTTATCAGTTTCACGATGAGAATTTCTTATATAGCTGGTGTTAATTACTTATTGTATAAGAAAATCAAATCCTGCATAAGCACCAAACGCATTCCATGAATCAGTTAGAACTCACATTTTGAAAAGTAAAGCTTTCTGAAATTTTCTCTTCTATACAGTGCACAAAATTCAAACTTTAAATGTTAACAGAATTCATTTTTTAAAATTATTTAGTGAAATTATTTAGCTTATTAAACATCATATTAAAAAAATATGCGTAAAGGGAAAAAACTGATCGATTCGGAAATCATAATAGGCATTCGAGCAGATGCACTTTTAAAATGATTTCAAAAGCAACTTCTAAAAATTACTTTCAATTTTCTCTTCACTCTCCACATTCCTTTAAAAACATCGTAAAATTATTTCCATTCATTTCAAAGTGAAACCATTTATAGAATTGCAGTCTTTTAAATATACATTCTACTGGAGCTATATAAAAGTAAATGTGGTAAGGTTTCATTATAGCTCTTTGATTCAGTTCAGAGTCCAGAGGTTTTGCTTTTTATCAATATTATTCAAAAATCGATTTGCGTTGCAAAACATGTCTAAAAAAATTTCAATAAAGCTACATCTAAATGCATTGATGCTTTACAAGCTATTCTAAAGAGGAAAGCGCAAAACCTTGCCCAGAAGACTAGTGATAAAATAGAATTAAAATATTTCCATTTACTTTTAGTATATCGCTGACTTTATCTGTCAATAGTTATTACCAATAAAATGTAGTTCAACAGATTTGCAAGTGTCGATAGCACAAAACCTTTCGTAATGGAGAAAAATCCCCATCCGGAAAACGTCAATAACGTATTACCGCTGAGAAACCGCTGCCTTTACCCATCCCTTGCCTTTTTCTGTAACAGATATACTTCTTAAACGTCGACTCAATTTTCCATTTATCCAATTTATCAGCCTGTCTTACGCTTGCGCATGTTAGTGAAAGAGTAAGAAATACAAAAAATAATCTCATGCCAAGGTACAGCATAAGAATATTCAGTCTCCACTGAAATAAACCAGTAAGTCTTCCCAGTACGTTGAACATATATACGGCTTCTCCAACAGAAAAAAGGAAAAGAAAACGTGTTAAAGTATTCTGCAATGTTTCCAGTATTACAATGATACGCTCATAATCATCAAGATACTTTTCAATTCGCATTAAGTCGAATTTTTTAGATCTTTGACTCACCGCAGAAAGGATCTTAGCAGCAAGCCAGCACAATTTAATGATAAGTACTGCAAAGATGGTTTGAAAGCACAAAGTTATTATACTTCGGAACATAAACAAAATATATGATGGAATGCAATTTTTGATGGGTTTTAGAAGTCCCAAAATAAAATGTTCGGAAGACCTTCTGCAATTCATAGATGGAAGTATCATTATGATGTATACAGAAGTAATTAAAACAGTAGCAAAAGTAGTGACTTTAGCTAAATTAGAGGAAAACTAGCAGTGAAATTTCAATCCTAAACGGCTTAGCTTGGAAATCAAGCTGAATATTCCTTTCTTTTTGTTATAGAGAGTATACCATGAAAGATAGCTTAACAGTTCCGAAATTCTTGTAGCGTAGAGAAGCTTAATATTTCCAAACTTTTGTAGTGAGACGAAATATAGGCCAGCGAGGCAATAAATAAAAAATGAATTCCAAACTATATAAATGATTCCCTGGTATAGTCTAGAAATAATACTCTTTTCACGACCATTCTCCCAAATATCTATCCCATATGCGTACAGAACTTTGAATATAGGCGAAAGCAGATTCAAATTCATCTCCGCATTGAACTCCTCCATCGATTTTCTCTTTAAATTATTATGTGGGCTTTGTAACGTCTTCTTACACTGATTCTGGGCTCGTAGTCCAAATTGTTGTTATGTTCTTAGCTAAATTCGTCTGATATCGGCAATCATTGCTTTAACCAATTTACACCCTATAAATGTTTTTTGAATAAAATAAATTACTTAAAATAAAATCTGAAGAGTCAAATACACTCTTAGACACAAAAACGACGCACCGAGAAGATATAAAGCAAATTGGACACAAATTGATATGCACATAGGTTTTGACGGAAAATGCAAAATTTAACATTTTAGCTCTTAATAAATGAACGGTTGCCGCTACAGGGCATCTGATCTGCGCAACTGGCAGCATATTTAAGAGGAGAAATTACGATTCCAGGTCATAAATGCTTCACAAATTTCATTCCGTATACTCTGGTACACAGTAATTATGCCTCGCATACAGGTGCACGAATGATATGCGCAGATGTCAGAATTTGAGAGAGGTCATGTAGTTGGGCTCAAAGAAGCCGGTTTGTCTTATCGGCGAATAGCTCGACATTTAAGCAGAAGCGATGCCACTATTAGACGATGTTGGCAGGAATGTGTATGCCATGGCCGCACACAGAGTCAAGAAGGAAGCGGTAGGCCTAAAGAAACGACAGAACTTGAAGACCAAGCAATCGTCAGGGCGGCACTCACAGCCCCAGATGCATCATTATCATCGACTGTACGTACAACTAGTGCTTCAATGACCGCAGGGACCATTCATAGACTTCTCACAGAAAGGGGGATGAGGTCACGGCGCCCCTTACGCCGACTACCATTGACCTCTGTACAACGTCAAGACCGTTTGCAGTGGTGTCGGGCTCATTCGCACTGGAATGGCACTGACTAGAGTAGAATAGTCTCCAGTGATGAGTCCCGCTTTGAACTGAGCCCCAAGGACCAGCGAAGGCGAGTCTAGAGACGGCCCGGACAGCGGTGTGATACCAACCTGACTGTCTTCCGGCAGACAGACCGACAACCAGGAGTGATGGTCTGGGGTGCCATTTCATTTCATAGTAGGATCCCTTTGGTTATCATGCGTCGCAACCTTACAACACAGCGGTACGTCGACGAAGTTCTAAGGCCTGTTGTGTAGCCCTTCATGTCACGCCACCCTGGGCTTACATTTCAGCAAGATAATGCCCGCCCCCATAATGCACATGTTTCTACTGCTTGCTTTAGTGCTGTCTGAACATTACCTTGGCCAGCAATGTCGCCGAATCTGTCTCCTATTGAGCATGTTTGGAGCATTATGGGCAAGGCCCTACAACCAGCTTGAGATGTTGACGATCTAATGCGCCAGTTAGACAGAATTTGGCACGATATCCCTCAGGAGGACATCCGCAACCTTTATCAATCGATGCCAACCGAATAACTGCTTGCATACGGACCAGAGGTGAACAAAAGAGTTACTGACTTTTTCACTTTGTGAAGCTCTAGCACTTCAATAAATCATGCAGTTTTTCTCAAACTGTAATCATTTGTTTTCCTGTACATGTACATCACTTCTATCGATTTTCTTCCCATAACTCCGTCCCATTATATTTTCGTCATAACTCCTTCTTGGTGCGTCGTTTTTTTTGTCTAAGAGTGTATATTTCAATACACAAAGCTTTCAAATTTGGGCACTTCTTGGCAAATCAGCAGTTTGAAACACAGGATCTCAAAAATGAACTGCTGCCTTGTCAAGCACTGAAGAAGTAAATTTATCGCTCTTAAATACACATTTTAATATTAAATATGAAAACAAATCAGTATTTCAAACGAAAAGCCCAACAAAGCTTCCACTGACTGCCTGGTTTTTACTTAATCCATAGAAATGTAAAAACATGACTCAGATTTAAATGTCTCCACATCGTTTATCCTGCTTTATGTGATTTTAGTTTACAGGCGTTAGACATACGAGAAATATTCATCCAGTGGAAGCGTGTAATGAAGCGATTATTTACACTCTTACACCTGTAAAAGATATTATTGATTTCTCCAACAGGCCATTGACAAGATACGAATTTCTTAAAATTTTAGTTTACCCTTTCATCAGTTTTTAATGATACACCTAGTTATGCTCATATTTATGAATATCAGTGACCAGCTTCCATTCATGGCGAATAGCTATGAAACTCCTGAAAAGAAGTGTATATTCTATAAGTTGTTTCTTGTTAAGGATCGAAAACTCTCATTGCCACAAATTTATTAAAGTAACATTATACGAGTAAATAGTTTTAGAGTCAAAATGTCGGAAGATGCAAAGTTTCAAAGAGAATCGTATGCAATGAAATTGACATTTGAAACCCTTATATGAATTACTATAATAATTTATAAGAATTATCGGCGAACGTTTATAATTGAGTGCCTCTTGTTTTTTTTTTTTTTTTTCGATTCTTTTTTTGTAGCCAAGATCGGCGCCAGGAAGGCGCAATTTCAAGATGGCCGCTAGACAAAACCAAAATAAGAAGTCAAAGAACTGCACAAACTCGGTGTCAATGCACACATCAGTCTTCTTCTTCTTCAATGACTCGACAGCTCTGGATGGACCCTGGCCTTCTCCAGAAGTCTACACACCGATCTGTTTTCACTTAAAAAATCAGAGAATTACACAAACTTTGCAATGCTCAGTGCCTTGACTTTGCCTATGTGCACATCGATCTATTTTCACTTCAAAAAATCAGGAAGCTAAAACCAAGTTAAAACTATCATAGTAACCAGAAATGGGGTTTCATCACCCAAACTGACAAAATTTGTCGCCAATCGAAGAGGCATCCAATTCTACACTAGAGACCAGTTATCTGTTAGATACATTTCACGCTACGTTAAAAAGTTATTTTGTAGTAGAGACATTAAAGAAAAGGCTTTCTGAAAACATCATTGCGATCTCACTAAAATTTCTCAACGTGCTTGACTGATGTGTTGATCATTAAACCACGAAAAGTTTTTTTATCCTTTATATTATTAAACATGAAATAATGACCGAAAACAATTACTCCAACAGCTCTATACTCGTTGGAAAGCATATTGCATAAATACTTTAGACATAATGGCAGACTTATGGATCATTTAGATCTCTCATCACAGAGGTATTGTCCTAGGGCAGGGGTTCTTAACCGGTGGTACGAAAGAGATAAATAAGTGGTACGCAAAGAAGCAAAATATTTTTTACTATTAAATTCAAAAACTAAAACTCCAGCATCCTGATTGAGTTTTTTTCTGTAGCATTCGTGTCTGAACTTTTTCCAAAGTCAATAGCCGCTCATAGACTTTAGCAAGAGGCGAACGATCTGTCCCACCTTCTCCCTCAAAAAATTGTGTGAAGTAAGTGGAGAACTTTAAAGGCAAGATTTTTAAAATTCTTGAATCTTAAATATAAGTGTTTTATCTTTAAAAAAATCTGATGTGGATACTACATCACTCAACGCCGTAGAATTCTAATGCCTTATTTTCCTTGCACGGCCTATTCTTTTTAGAACAACAATAAACTGAAGTTAAAAATTATTAGATATTTACGAAAATAAACTGATACAAAAATATTGTTAGTTATTTATTGTTAAACTACATATAGAAACTGTTATTATTTATGTAGTTAAATTTTGCTATTGGTTGAAAATTATTAGCCAAACTCTGATTCGTGATTCTTCTGTGTTGCGCGTTTCACAAATATTCTAACAAAATTTGCCATAAATGATGTTTTTAAAAGGAGTGATAGGAAAGGAAGCTGTATTTAATAGGAAATAAAAATAAATTTCTATAAAAAAGATAATAGTATCTCATTTATTCTCTAGGAGTTCATCGATTTACCAGCATGTCAGCGCTTTATGTCGCCATTTCCTGGCTCATATTGCTTTATTTTCAATAAGAATAATTTTTTTGCGTCGGTTTGCTCTCTCTAACAGCAGGTATTTTATCTCCTTGTTGCTTTGTACTCCTTACTTTTCTACATGATTTGATAATATCGTCGTCTGTTTTTGAAGAACTCGTAATATATTGTGCATTTAAATATTTTTTAAAAAATAGTAAAGCAAATCTAGTTTTTCTAACTGGAAAAATGGCTGGGACTGACTAAGCGAAAAAGTGATGATTCACAGGTGATGGATCCAGGATAATCTATTAGCACGAAGAATATTGAAAAGAAAAGCAAAATTGTTTCTAGAAAATACAATGAAGGTTATTTATAATTTGGAATCTGAAAGCTTTCAGATTTTTAGTCCAAAGGGGCTTTGTTCCTGAAGGACTATTGTTTTCGTTCTGCGATTTTGCCATGGAAACATTAAAAGTCGGAATCACTTTTCAAATTGATGCCACAAAATATTGCAGTCCTGTATTATATTTAAAGAAATTAAATAATGAAGAATCTGCATAAATGTATGTATATTTCTCCAAATGTGATGAAACAACAGTACCTAAAGCCATCCAATTTTGAATAGCGTACGTTTCCACCCGAATATGGGCATTTGGAAGCCCAAATCTGGAATTTGGAATTTGTTTTATTATCTATTTCACATTTTTTTTAAAACTTTAAGGAATTTTTGATGAACAAAATCAAACGATTTAAAAGCGAGCAATGGCAACACTCTACGGAGAAAAAGAACCTTTTTATCTCCAGCACGCGGAACTGTGTATTGGAAATTCTAAAAATAAACTTATTTAAAAATTATTTTGTGATATTGCTGTTGAACTGAATTTTATAGTTTAAGTGCAAAGAACATGATACCTAATAAATAAAGGTAAGACACAAGACGTTAAAAACGCCCCTTTGGATGTAATTTAAAATCTTAAACCTTTAAGTTTTTTTTTTTTTTTTTGTGCAACGTGTACAATTTTTAGTATGCATTTTAGCTAATAATCCATCCCATGAAAACATTATAATTAAAAAGTTTTCACATACACTTAAAATATCCAATTGATGAAACGAAGGACAAATTACAATAGCACGCTAACATTGTTTTTTTTTCCAGTTTTGCCCCTTATCGACGTTTTTAATACATGCTAAATAATTCATAACTAATGTGAAAGGAAATTGATCTACTCAGCTAAAATGTATTTAAATTTATGCGAAAGCATAAACTAGTTAATAATAAATACGTTTTACTACAGAATTAAATTACAGGAAATAAAATATTGGCATTATAATAATATCAATTAAAGATGCTTAGCAATTATGCGAAAAGAAAAAAACTTAATAATTAATGATAAAGTGAGATGATAACATTGCTTAATACAATTTTAAAAGTAGACAAAATATTTAGTATTATATTGATATTTTTTTTACAGTAATATTTTTTTGTAGCTAGTTTTCACCCTATATTTGTTATAATCACATTCAAAGACATGTTAGCTTTATAAAGGGTTCAGCTGGATTTCATGCTGAATTTTTTTATTTCTTAAATCTAATTCTCTGAAAGTGAAAAAAAGGTTTTCCCCAAAATTTTGAGAATTATTTATTTTCAAAAAGTTTTTTAACTCATAAGTGAACAGTATTTTTTGTAGCTAGTTTTCACCCTATATTTGTTATAATCACATTCAAAGACATGTTAGCTTTATAAAGGGTTCAGCTGGATTTCATGCTGAATTTTTTTATTTCTTAAATCTAATTCTCTGAAAGTGAAAAAAAGGTTTTCCCCAAAATTTTGAGAATTATTTATTTTCAAAAAGTTTTTTAACTCATAAGTGAACAGTATTTTGTTATACTGTTCAATGTTATTCTTATGTTATTATTTGTTCAATGTTATTATTTGTTATTCTTAGCAATATTTTGGAATGCAGAATAAGTTAAATGGAATTAAATTGTTTAAGAAACCCCTAGGAGCTCTATTATTAAAAATATGGTGTCTGTTAGAATGTGAGTTTGTCGCAATTAGGAAAGACGATGTTCCCTGGATTCGTCAAATATTAAATACATTCAGTTCTGCACCCAAGCACATGCACCTTGAAGTCCAAATTTTAAATTTCAGTTTTTTAACTATATGTTTTGTAAGGATTCAAAGAATTTTACATTGAAATGATTCATGCATATTATCATTGTTTAATGATGCAGGCGTCTTTGATGATCTAGAACGCTAGAGATTAAAATTTGAAAATTTCATGGAATAAAAGTTCAAAGTACCAAAGAAAGTGATTTTAAGTGATGTTTATTAGCAGTTTTATTAACGAAAAAAATATAAACTTTTGTTATAAATATTTTTTGTCTTTTTGAAATAATTTACTAACATTATTTTATTTTTCAGTACATAAAAACACCTTATTGTTTAACAATTAAATAAGGATAAAGAAATATAGAAGAGCACATTTCTTTCCTTTAGATCTTCTCAACTATATTTAAGCTATTTTTATATATTATTCTGTTATATATTATTCTGTTTTTCGCTCTGTCTTATTTTTTCCCTTTCCTTTATATTGTTACGTGCGTACGGGTTCGTTATATATTGAATGCACAAGTCGTTAAAAAGTTAACAAAAATTTATTCTTTCCACAAGAAATGAATTAAAATGCTAAAATATTTCTTCACAGATCTTCGCACAATATCACAATATCTCAAACGTTTAACAAAAAAAAACTCAGTTCAAAACAGATAAAATAGTCCTATCTCACAGCGAAATCGCTACAATCAATACAACATTAAGTAAACAAACAGCAGTTCGCTTTTTACAGCTACAAGTATAACAGCAACAACAACAACTAACTCACTAACTGAGATGAGCTGTTTCACCTCGGCTTTTATAAGCTTTTTAATTATCAGTAGAACAATCTCGATTTTTCTAGACTTTTCTGGATGGCAACAGTAATTACGAGATATTTATTTATGCACGCGCAATTTATTTATTTATGCATTATTAAATGCACGCGCTCTTTTATTTTTATTGTTATTTTTTTTTGACGTAGCTTTCTCTTCAAAAATCGTCTGCGTTGCTAAGGCAACATGAAGCAAATCTAATTACAATTCTAAATAAATAGCCAAATAAATGTGAAATTCGTAACAATATTGAGGAATTCGATTATAAGCGGATACAATGGTCGTTCTGTGGCAATCATCAAATACATTATTTCTTCATAATCCCGCCAATAAATATCATCTTGAGCTGAACTAAAATTTTATCACTGTTTAGAGTTTTTGAAAAATAATAATGCCACTCCAAGCTGCAGTCAAAGTAAATCATGAAGAAATCAGAATTACTATATGTAACCCAGGAAAAAAAAAGCTTTAACATTTGGAAATATGTCTATTACTGTTTCTACTGTTATTAATCTTTAATGAGTTACACCAGAACAAGCGAGAACAATTTGCCTAATACTGGAGTGTCTTCGTGAAAAGTATTTTAACAGAAAATGTCCCGTATTTATATTTTACAAACATAAAATCGTGTAGGCCCTATACATCGAGATGATTTATGAGGAACTGAACTCAAATTGTGAGAATTCAGCAGTCTGATCCATTGAGTACTGTAGCCATATACTCGTGGTGTCCGGTCGTATGAATGTGAATGCAGGTTTTTCCCTTCTCTGTGCACTGAAATTTGTGTGTGAGCCAAAACCGAAGACCATCGTTTATTTTGCTTAGAAAAGTTTTAAGCGTTCAGATGGAAGAATCTAAAATAATATTAAAAACAAGATTTTCTTTATTAAAACGCAACCCAAAAGAATTCAAATAAAGCAGGTAATATATGTAATTTAGATTAACGAAACTGGAAAATCCAGAAGAACTCTGAAAAACATAATGTTTGTGGTGATGGATCACTAAACCGAGACTCCATATTGAGAGATCAGGAGACCACAACGTAGAAGGTTCGGTTTATTTAATTATGGCAAAGCACTCAAAAGCTATCTGCCCAATTGATGGGATGCCTTCCTGGAGAACCTTTTAAGGGGAACTGGCTCGAACACGCGTTACACATCATGAGTAAAATCACGAAAACGTCCATGCAGCTAGTCCATTCGCCGGCATTTGAACACTAGATATTAGTTAATCAAGCTATTAGTGTTCTACGGCTTTACCACTCTGTCGCTGGTGTGCCTACAACGTAAAAGAGAGAGCATTATCTTTCAGTCCATCAGGTTATAAGGTACTTTTTCCGCCTTCTTAGCATGCTTTCATGGTGTAGTGGTCAGAACACTCGGCGCGTATTCGAGAGGTCTGAATTCGATACCCGGAGAGAGCATCGCTCATTCTACGCATCTCTTACTACAACATATTCTAATGTCTCTACAGTGGTGCCCGAATTAAAAAGATGGTTGGTGATAATTCTCCACCACTAGGATTTGGCGACTGGGTCTCCTAATCCCCAGTCGCTCTTTCAGAGGAGGAGTGTATAAGGTATTTCTTCCGCCTTCTTAGCATGCCTTCGTGATGCAGTGGTCAGCATGTTCGGCGCGTATTCGAGAGGTCCATGGTTCGAGTCCCGGAACGCATTGCTCGTTTTTAATCTCTTCTACTTTCAAAAAATACTTAATGTCTCTACAGTGGCGTCCAAATTAAAAAACGTTGTTGGATGATGATTCTCCACTACCAGAATTTGGCTATTAGGTCCCCTAATATCCAGTCAGCCTTGAAAAGGGGGAGTATATGAGGTATTTTTCCTACTACAAAATATTCTAATTCTTAGCATGCCTTTGTGGCGTAATATTCAGCACACTCGGCGCGTATTTGAGAGTCCCGTGGTTCGAGCCCCGGCGACGGCATTGCTCATTTTTCATGACTCCTGCTTCAAAAAATCCTGATATCTCTACAAAGTATCTAAGTGCGCAGCTTTTCTGTTATTCATCGGCAGAAGTCGAGATAACTAATGTCAAAAACTGAAACTTGACCCAGTAAATACAAACGAATTACCAAATATGCAAAAGCAAAAGAACAATTCTCCATATCAGAGAATTACACTACCGCACTCCTGTTGGTGTGCAAACAGAACATGCGGCTTTTAGGCCATTGGCAACGTCAATCCTTTATAAATTTACATAGATTCTTACTCTGTTTAAAATTCCTGTTATTTGCATAGTCTGGTGGAAGCAAACGCAATAGTAGGAATGTAAGATATATTTCAAGATAAGCAAAATTTGCTAATTAAAATAAACGCTTCGAGTACTCGGTTATTTTCATGACACTTGCATTTATATTAGTTCAAAACGAGTATTATATTTTGAGCTGCAGTAAATTTGATAGCAGATTTAATAAGTTTAACTTCAAACAAATGCAGCAATATTCCTTGAAGCAGAAAAACAAATATTATATTAACTTTCAAGTGGCATAAGTCAGATTGCCTTTATATCAATACATTGAAATCACTAGAAGAAAAATAAATAAACATTTAATTAACTGTTATAATAGCTCTTCATCATGTAAGAACCCTTTGTCCATCTGTGTCTGCCCACGTGCCTCTCTCGATATCCTAGACTTGCCCTAATTAAGCTCGTCGAGAGAATTTTCCCTGCCACTCAACTCCGCACGAAACCGGAACGGCTCTACTTGCCCTCCACCCTCCCTTTCACTCACGGTAGGGGGTCAAAAGGTTCCCCAGGGGTTGCTACCTATCATCTTTGATACTTCTAGTTATTTTTTGTCTCCTGTCATACCTCCCATTTCGAGTTCAGGTATATGGTTTAGACGGTTCCGGGCTGTGGTTCGTTATATATTGAATGCACAAGTCGTTAAAAAGTTAACAAAAATTTATTCTTTCCACAAGAAATGAATTAAAATGCTGAAATATTTCTTCACAGATCTTCGCACAATATCACAATATTTCAAACGTTTAACAAAAAAAACTCAGTTCAAAACAGATAAAATAGTCCTATCTCACAGCGAAATCGCTACAATCAATACAACATTAAGTAAACAAACAGCAGTTCGCTTTTTACAGCTACAAGTATAACAGCAACAACAACAACTAACTCACTAACTGAGATGAGCTGTTTCACCTCGGCTTTTATAAGCTTTTTAATTATCAGTAGAACAATCTCGATTTTTCTAGACTTTTCTGGATGGCAACAGTAATTACGAGATATTTATTTATGCACGCGCAATTTATTTATTTATGCATTATTAAATGCACGCGCTCTTTTATTTTTATTGTTATTTTTTTTTGACGTAGCTTTCTCTTCAAAAATCGTCTGCGTTGCTAAGGCAACATGAAGCAAATCTAATTACAATTCTAAATAAATAGCCAAATAAATGTGAAATTCGTAACAATATTGAGGAATTCGATTATAAGCGGATACAATGGTCGTTCTGTGGCAATCATCAAATACATTATTTCTTCATAATCCCGCCAATAAATATCATCTTGAGCTGAACTAAAATTTTATCACTGTTTAGAGTTTTTGAAAAATAATAATGCCACTCCAAGCTGCAGTCAAAGTAAATCATGAAGAAATCAGAATTACTATATGTAACCCAGGAAAAAAAAAGCTTTAACATTTGGAAATATGTCTATTACTGTTTCTACTGTTATTAATCTTTAATGAGTTACACCAGAACAAGCGAGAACAATTTGCCTAATACTGGAGTGTCTTCGTGAAAAGTATTTTAACAGAAAATGTCCCGTATTTATATTTTACAAACATAAAATCGTGTAGGCCCTATACATCGAGATGATTTATGAGGAACTGAACTCAAATTGTGAGAATTCAGCAGTCTGATCCATTGAGTACTGTAGCCATATACTCGTGGTGTCCGGTCGTATGAATGTGAATGCAGGTTTTTCCCTTCTCTGTGCACTGAAATTTGTGTGTGAGCCAAAACCGAAGACCATCGTTTATTTTGCTTAGAAAAGTTTTAAGCGTTCAGATGGAAGAATCTAAAATAATATTAAAAACAAGATTTTCTTTATTAAAACGCAACCCAAAAGAATTCAAATAAAGCAGGTAATATATGTAATTTAGATTAACGAAACTGGAAAATCCAGAAGAACTCTGAAAAACATAATGTTTGTGGTGATGGATCACTAAACCGAGACTCCATATTGAGAGATCAGGAGACCACAACGTAGAAGGTTCGGTTTATTTAATTATGGCAAAGCACTCAAAAGCTATCTGCCCAATTGATGGGATGCCTTCCTGGAGAACCTTTTAAGGGGAACTGGCTCGAACACGCGTTACACATCATGAGTAAAATCACGAAAACGTCCATGCAGCTAGTCCATTCGCCGGCATTTGAACACTAGATATTAGTTAATCAAGCTATTAGTGTTCTACGGCTTTACCACTCTGTCGCTGGTGTGCCTACAACGTAAAAGAGAGAGCATTATCTTTCAGTCCATCAGGTTATAAGGTACTTTTTCCGCCTTCTTAGCATGCTTTCATGGTGTAGTGGTCAGAACACTCGGCGCGTATTCGAGAGGTCTGAATTCGATACCCGGAGAGAGCATCGCTCATTCTACGCATCTCTTACTACAACATATTCTAATGTCTCTACAGTGGTGCCCGAATTAAAAAGATGGTTGGTGATAATTCTCCACCACTAGGATTTGGCGACTGGGTCTCCTAATCCCCAGTCGCTCTTTCAGAGGAGGAGTGTATAAGGTATTTCTTCCGCCTTCTTAGCATGCCTTCGTGATGCAGTGGTCAGCATGTTCGGCGCGTATTCGAGAGGTCCATGGTTCGAGTCCCGGAACGCATTGCTCGTTTTTAATCTCTTCTACTTTCAAAAAATACTTAATGTCTCTACAGTGGCGTCCAAATTAAAAAACGTTGTTGGATGATGATTCTCCACTACCAGAATTTGGCTATTAGGTCCCCTAATATCCAGTCAGCCTTGAAAAGGGGGAGTATATGAGGTATTTTTCCTACTACAAAATATTCTAATTCTTAGCATGCCTTTGTGGCGTAATATTCAGCACACTCGGCGCGTATTTGAGAGTCCCGTGGTTCGAGCCCCGGCGACGGCATTGCTCATTTTTCATGACTCCTGCTTCAAAAAATCCTGATATCTCTACAAAGTATCTAAGTGCGCAGCTTTTCTGTTATTCATCGGCAGAAGTCGAGATAACTAATGTCAAAAACTGAAACTTGACCCAGTAAATACAAACGAATTACCAAATATGCAAAAGCAAAAGAACAATTCTCCATATCAGAGAATTACACTACCGCACTCCTGTTGGTGTGCAAACAGAACATGCGGCTTTTAGGCCATTGGCAACGTCAATCCTTTATAAATTTACATAGATTCTTACTCTGTTTAAAATTCCTGTTATTTGCATAGTCTGGTGGAAGCAAACGCAATAGTAGGAATGTAAGATATATTTCAAGATAAGCAAAATTTGCTAATTAAAATAAACGCTTCGAGTACTCGGTTATTTTCATGACACTTGCATTTATATTAGTTCAAAACGAGTATTATATTTTGAGCTGCAGTAAATTTGATAGCAGATTTAATAAGTTTAACTTCAAACAAATGCAGCAATATTCCTTGAAGCAGAAAAACAAATATTATATTAACTTTCAAGTGGCATAAGTCAGATTGCCTTTATATCAATACATTGAAATCACTAGAAGAAAAATAAATAAACATTTAATTAACTGTTATAATAGCTCTTCATCATGTAAGAACCCTTTGTCCATCTGTGTCTGCCCACGTGCCTCTCTCGATATCCTAGACTTGCCCTAATTAAGCTCGTCGAGAGAATTTTCCCTGCCACTCAACTCCGCACGAAACCGGAACGGCTCTACTTGCCCTCCACCCTCCCTTTCACTCACGGTAGGGGGTCAAAAGGTTCCCCAGGGGTTGCTACCTATCATCTTTGATACTTCTAGTTATTTTTTGTCTCCTGTCATACCTCCCATTTCGAGTTCAGGTATATGGTTTAGACGGTTCCGGGCTGTAGTTGAAAGCACCCTACTCCAAGTACAATGGCAAGGTAAATAATATTGCTTTTTTAAATGTTGCTCCGGATTCGGTCAGTGGGAGGATCGAGGGCTGGCTCGAATGCCTCATACGGGTAATTTAAAGATTTTACTGCCTTAGTATTTGACCAGGTAGGGAGTGATGCACTAATGGGATTCTCCATGGCATTTAACATATGTAAGAAACACATTTTTTTTGGGGGGGGGAGGGAGCAAAGTATGGCTAACATAAAAAACGTTAATTAGTGTTAATTTGTAGGTTGTGTGGGAAGATAATTGTTGGGTGCTATTTTCATGATTATTAAAACTGATATTTGATTTGTTTAAACTAAATTATTTACATGCTGATTGTTCCGCTATGGGTTACTTGCTTACTCTCTAACGTAACCGACAGCACACTTCAATTCATCAGCATATCCGAACACTGGGTGGGTGGGTGGGTGGAAGGAAGAATCAATTTCCAATGTTCCTGAACGCCTTGCTTGTTTATTAGCCTAAGCGAAGAATGATACTATATAAGAAAATAAGAAAGAAATATATTCCAAAAAGGATATGTTTTACATTAAAGATAAAAAAAGGAGAGAAAAAATTTTGTTAATAATATTAACAGTAGCACATCTTGAAAAAAAAAAAGCGTCGAAATACCAGCGATTAAAAATACATTTTCCAAGTAATTTAGGATTTCATAGAATACTTATTTCTGATTTTCTGTGACTTATCTGAAAAATAAAAAAATTGAAATTTCGGAGCAATAAATTCACAAATGAGTAAAATCAAAGCTAAATTAAATAATGCTAAATGAATTAATGTTGTCTACAATAATTAAATTTGTCATAACGACTACTTTTCTTTAATTGCAAACGTCATTAATTTCTATGGTTCCTTCTTTAAGTAATAATTAGTAAGTGTTCTTTAAAAATTTGCAATTCAAGAAATAATAACTGGTTTAAACTTTAAATAAATTTAAAAAAAGGTAAAATACGATTATGGGAAAGTTCTTTTTGTTTTCTCCTATTAAAGAGCTGGATTTGTATGACGTCACATAGACACGGGAAATATATAGTGCAAATGTACCATCGTGTATACCTAGTGCAAGCTTTCTCCAAACAAAGTCCCATACCGCAAACACAGAAGGCAGAGTGCTCGGCGTCTATGAACATAAATAACAGCTACTGTTATGTGAAAAGCTAGTGGTTTAATAGACTTGAAAAACGAATAGTCATTGCTCCCGAAACCAATACGCAAGCATGCGCGAAGTCTAAAAAATAGGACAGTTTTGATGACAGGACGTTAAGTGCAGAGCCCACACACCACTGAATTCAGAGACGAACGCTGACTGAAAAGGTTTTTCAGGAGTGATTAACAAGCTCAGTGATTAACAACCTGTGATGAAAAAGCTTTCAGAAGGGCCAATATTAAAGTCAGTATTATGACTGTGAACTAAACAGCCTCCGATTAAGTCTGTAAGCGTATCGCAAATCAAGAGGCTACTAGTAAAATCTACTACCGTCTGTCTACGCGAAGAACAGTCACCGCCACAGTGTCTGGCAGGTAGCGGTCGCTATAGCAACAGGGCTAGTATATTTCAAATAGGGGCGAACCAAGGGTTGCCGATTCATCTGTAGATGCGCCAGGATGGCAAATTGAAAAGTCAATCTTTAAGACACCCCTACGGAAAATGGATCAAGGCTTGTTTCTACGGCAATAGACAGGTTGCAGACTAACTGGCGAGAGCTTTTCCTATTATAGACAGACTGTACATAATCAAGCCTGTTGACTCGATAAGACGAAATCTATTCCACTTCAGTTTCTGGAGCAGATGTTTTATGACAGCACCTATGCCACAAAGAGATAAAAATCCCAAACAACATCGTCAATTTCACAGCAGTACCGTTAACTACTTTCTCAAGAGATCCTCACTAAGTTGCAGTGAGTTTTCCTCAACGAATCGCGAATTTCACTCCAGTTAGTAAGCTAACTGTATATCATGTATTACGCTTAAGATCAGACGTTCAGACATATTTGTAAAACACCAGAAACCAAACGCTTCAGCAAAATGATCTGAAACATGCTTTCATGGAATGCCTGGATTTAAGAATATACGGTATTTCTCCCGCCTTCTTCGCATGCTTTCGTGGTGCAGTGGTCAGCACGCTCGACGCGGATTCGAGAGGTCCATGGTTCGAGTACCGGAGAGGGCATTGTCCATTTTTAACGTCTCCTGCTTTCCAAAAAATACCTAATGTCTCTACAAGTGGCGACCAAACAAAAACTGGCGGTGGATGATGATTCTCCACCACCAGGATTTGGCTATTGGGTCCCCTAATACCCAGTTACTTTTTAAAAGGCGGAGTTTATAAGGCGTTTCTCCCTCCTTCTTCGCATGTCTTCGTGGTTTAGTAGTCAGCATGCTCGACGCGTATTCGAGAGGTCCATGGTTCAAGTCCCGGCGAAAGAATTGCTTATTTTTTCACATCTCCTGCTTCCAAATAATTTGATGACTCTACAAAGATACCTTAAGAGCATGACATCTCAATTTAATTTTTTAAGGGTTTTTACATTCATTTAAGCCATTTTAAGGACAAAATTGAGGAAAATTTCAGACATCAGACAGTTAAAAAAACTTTAAACTGCTTATTTAAACTTATTTTAATTAAATATTGTTTTAATTAAAAAATAAAAATCAGTGTTAGTATATAAGGAATGTTATCATAAGCAACTGAAAACGAATATTCAAAATTACGATTGCTTAGTAACCAACTTAGTAAGAAATGTAGTGTGAAAATAATAGATTATATTCTTTATAAATTCCCGATATTGAGACGCAGTGCGAAGAGTGTACAGCAGGTTTTCAAGGAGGTCATTCCTCAAACAGTGGTTGTGCACTCATTTGACGGTAGTCATTAAATTGAATATGCTTTCGTAGATGTATTAGGTCTAAATAATATCCCATTTCGATTGCTACTTCCGTAATAACAGCAAATTTGCTCTTTTAGTTAGTTCAGTCTGCAAGTTTTGTGGATGTAGCAGTTGTTTTAAAAAAAACTTAGCCAAATTTAGCTTACTTATGAAATCGCATATTTTCAATGTCATAAATGGAAAGCCAGTCTTTAAAATTACAAGTGAGTTCGGAGATTCGCTGACAAAAAACCTCTGAAAAAATTAAAGAACAGCATTTTTTTTTCTTCAAGTTTCATTATTCTTGAATGGGTTTCAAAACTGATATAAAGCAAATAAGTTAATAACTACTTTTTATTATATCTTTATCCAGCTTACCAATAGTAGATAACATTAGATTATAGTGTAGAAACATTAGGATTTTTTTGGAAGCAGAAGAATGAAAAATTAGCAACGCCTTCGTCGGGAATCGAACCACGGACCTCTCGGTTATGCGTAGAGCTTGCTGACCACTACACCACGAAGGCATGCGAAGAAGGCGGGAGAAATATCTTACAACAGAACATTATTGATTAGTTCTATGTTCGATTCTAAGTAAACGGGCTGGCTGTGCGTAGCTTTTTCTTGCAACACATAGCTCTCGGGTGTTTTTCCCCTTTTATTATAAATTAACAAATTAACCTCTTCTGATAGAAACGATTTGTTTTCTATACAAAGTTCTTAGATGCTGGAGGGTAGGAATTAAGATTATTATACTAAAAATTTTGAATTATTCATCTTTTTTCCTAAAATTTAAGATATATTCTGACAGCTCATTCATGCTTTACCTTAAAATGTCAGATTTAGACTATCTCAGATTTAGGCTATCGAAATGTGAAAAAATGTCAGAGGTATGATATTTTTCTTGATGCAATGTGCAATTTTGAGTTGATGTGAATTTGAAAAATTGTTCAGACATGATTCCTCTTTTGAGAAGAGAAATGTTTCTCAGATTTTGTACTGTTTTCAAAGTTTGGTCAATACTGAGACACCTCGCATTGTTTTAAAATAAGTGCATGTAAAAATTCAGAGCTATGGTCCTGCAAGTTCCCTCCCTGCGAATTGATTTTGACTTCAAGAAGTTGGTTAATTCTTTGATTTTAATTAGTCACGGAAGATAGTACTATGGGTAATGCAGTGAAAAAATTGTTAATTTCCTCAAATTTTTTATTTCCGCCGAAACGCCTCCCTTTATATGTGCCACAGCTGTCTCTATCCTTAAGTACTGACAATTTTCAGGAAAGGAATTTTGAAATATCATTAAATATAAGTTCTTCAGCAGTTCTTTCATAAAAGAGTTATACAGGCATTAGACTTTTATCAAACCCCGAAAAAATTAACAGTGCTCTCTCCGGAATTCGAAACCCGGACTTTCCGATTGCCAAATGAAAGTGCTCCCACTGCTCTACGGAGGCACGCAGCTAGGAAGTCGAAAATTCCTTAGAGAGTCCTCAAAATTTCTTCACAAATTTCTATTTACTAAAAATTTTAAAAAGCTCATAGGTGAACTGTATCTGAAATATTGGCAAATTCATCATAAATCTGGGGAAAACAAATATTTTGACAAAATATTGTTGCGAAATGCCTAGACGCGGAAGATAGCTTCCCCGCAAGCTGCCAGAAAATGGCAGGGAAAAACAGGGTTGCAAGAGTGAAATCGCCCATTTGGCAACAAAATTGGCGACATGCGATAGACGGGGCGAGAACATTCTAGAATGCGTCCTTATCGTTTTCCGCTGGAATGTTCTCAAAAGTAGGTTAAAGCTATGCAAACCCTGCTTGTATGCGAATAGAAGAGTATCGTGAATTAAGTAGTGTAGCAGAGACTTTATAGAGTCATTAGGTATTTTGGATGCAGGAGATGTGAAAAATGAGCAACGCCTTCGCCGGGAATCGAACCACGGACTTCTCGGTTACGCATCGAGCGTGCTGACCACCACACCACGAAGGCATGCGAAGAAGGCGGAAGAAATACCTCATAACTTGAGCTCAGAGATTACCTTGAGAGCGATTGACCGAGCCGGAAGTTGTACCTAAGTGCTCTGCCGTGAAGCTTTCTTCACCGTTATAGCCTGAAGGCTGTGTTGCTGATTGTTTCAGCGTTGTAAAAGTGTCTTTGGAATTGTCCTATGTAATACTGGCGAATAAATTGCGTTTTGATTCTTTATCAAGTGTATCAATTACTGGAATTCACAAACCCGTAGAATGCAACACTATAACTACCAACTATTGCAACTATACTATTTGAAAATTCTTTGCAGCATCGATTTAAATTATCCTTTAACAAATGATTTTTTCATATTTGTTTCACGATCTCTTCAGCTTTGAGTTTAAAACATTCAATATTTCTCAAATCAAGCAAAAATTAAAAAATCATACTTTTAGCTAGGAATCTTTGAAAGAGGCTACTATACATTCTTCTTGAGATGAAATTTTTCCACGTATCATTGAAATTCTTTATGTGTGTGATAGTAGTATAATACTCAATTTTCTTTTGGGAAAGAAGAACTAGAAAGAAACTTGCGTTCAGCAAATTTGAAACAATTGAGCTGCTTGCACTCATTTTGGTGTCGTCCTTCCTAAGTGGCATGCTTTGTTAAAGATTAATATTTCATTTGCTTTTGCTTCAAGGGAAGTTTTCTATATCTATTTCCCTAGTTTACTGAGAAATTCCCTAGTTTCCCTAGTTTACTGAGTGCATTATTGAAAAATATAGCTGAGCTATATTTTTCAATAATGCAAAATCAAATACATACATTGTAATGAATTATTTATTTTTATCTTTCCAGTTTTTTTTTATATTAAGTAGTTTTACTGTCCTTCTTCCTTTCCATTTTCCTGCATGAGTGCTAATTTTAGTTCGCGTGTATTCAAATGGGGTAGAAAGAGATAGCATTTAAATTAAGGTTTTAGATTGTTCAATTAGAGAGTTTTCCGCCTGCTGAAGGCCACGTTACTAGCTGAATTGCTACGATATCGTTCCTGTTTTCGGCTTTGATTTATTCTTAGCAAAAGTGCTTGTCACGGTTTGAGCCAACTTATGTGTTAATAATTTCTGTGCAGCCTTAGGCTAACTTACAACTTAGTTCAGTTTTAATTTTAAATCATTGCTTATGAGTTATGCCATACGTGCTGGCTTATTTGTAAGCACAAGAAGTGCCTTCTGTAAATCATTCTGAGTTCTGAATAAAGGGGCTTTTACACTTTTCTTAAGTTCTGTTTCATCTTAGATGCTTAAGTCGCTTACACGTCTATTAAGGATTTGTCAGAAGTTACACTTAGTTGCACAAACAATCTATACTTATTACGCTTCCACTAGCAACATAACAAGGCAACATAACGCGCTTTTAATGTCAACAAGCAAAAACGTTCTTCTAGCGCAAATCGATCCAAACGAAGACTGAAAACATGGCACAGAATTTCGATATGTTACCGATGTGCAGAGAAGCCCAGCACGAAATGCAGTTTGCCACTGATCTTAGCGTTTTGTGTTCATACCATAAAATAAAGAAAAGCGACAAATTTGTAAAAGATATTTATGAAATTTTATTTGAATTATTGAAACAGTTTTTTTCCTCTCATTTCTAACATTCTTTGGCAGGCCACAGAAATTTCTCTACGGCAAAAGTGGGCCATGGGTCGCCTATTGAGAAAACGTGCTTTAGAAATTCTTCATAAGATGCTTGTCTGATAATCTCAAATCAGATGCAACTGTGCATGGCGATCGTGCTGTGAAGAATAATGGTATCTACCAACATACAAATACTCCATATTATGATGCTGGGATTGAATGTATGGGGCTTTAAAATTTTGGAACTTCAGCTCAAGTTCGCATTAGGAAATTTAAAGTTTCATCTGAAAGTTGAATATGGATCACATATGATTTTTCGCTTTCAATTGCAGAGTTAATGGAGATTTTTTAACTGTTATATTGCATCAGTCGGGGCTTGTAAAAGGTCATCATCTTTCATTTGATAGTTTAGTTTGTAAAATGTAATATGATAAAGAAAATCAGAAAATTTATTATAAAATGTAAATTTATAGCCACTTCGTAAACCGATAGAACTTACAAATTATGTGATCTGGAAGTTTCCAGCGAAGAACTCTTCGTGAAAATTATTGATTGGCAATGATTTTTTCATTTCTTTGGAAAAAATTTGCTGAATGCAGAAATAGCTTCCAAATGTCTTTGCATTTCGGATATTTCACTGCGAGATTCCTGATGAATTATGAGACACACGATATAAATTACAGAATTATAAGAAATTCTTAAGAGACTACTGAAAGTTATACTTTTATGTATCATAGAAGGAACTCCGTTATTTCGAAAGTCTATAATTGTGTAAGTAGTGCATTTAATATTTTGTCACATATTACCGAAATTGATATCGAATTGAATCTGAAAGTGCTATTTAATCTAAAAGTGGTGTTACCAGAAACTAACTATTTTCATCTCTGATTTCAAATTTTTTTTCTTATTGGGATTTTCTTAATTAGAAACAATTTTAATAGATTAAATTTGATATAAATTAAAATGGAGAGAATGCATATTAATCATTACGGGCAAAATAGTAAGACTTCGAAGTGGTAAATAAAGAAGTAAAATGTAAAATACAAACAGAGCTATTTTTCTTTACTCTTGACTGGCAGTGTCTATAGTGAAAACGAGTAAAACGAATGATGGTAAAACATGCTCTGTATAAAACCAATAACTGAGATGCGAAAATTCTTTTGAAATAAACTTCCAGCTCAAGAAGACTTCCCCATTAGAAATAACAGTTTAGATTAACACTCACAAGAAAAGTGAAGACCAGAACATGGACAATGAATTCTAGACTGAAATCAATTAATTCTCTATACACGAACTCAATAGCCAGATACATTTTGTTTCAACCAGTACAGATTACAACTATACGCATTCCTTATGTCATTAGATAATAACTGAGGTTTTTCAATGCGTTTCGTATATATTTATCTTATCTGTTATTCAAAAGTCTAATCTCTAATATAACATATTTAAGGGCAGTACATTATGCAACGGGTATTAGCTTGCTTTTGCTCGTTATCTTGACTTTGGTGCAGTGGGTATGTTTCGAATTACAAAAATTACCGAAGTTAGGTTATGTATTTAAGTATATATATATATATATATACACTCACGTTTGTGAAAATTGCAACACCATGAAGGACTTACGCGAGTGAGCTGAAATTTTCAGGAAATGCAAAGTAGCGCATGATATGCAAATGATTAGAATTGCAAATCCGTAGCGCATGCGTATGCTGAGCAGCGCCCTCTGAACGGCTGATGGATCCGAATAAATAGACGGCTGTAGCGAGGCGTGTATGGTTATCGGTGGTTATCTGCTAGTGGTAAACGTTAACTCAATCTGTACTTATGCCTCGTCGACGAAAGAGAGCGAGATTTGAACAACTTACAGAGTTTGAACGAGGGAGAATCATCGGCCTTCGTGAAGCTGGATTGTCGTATCGTGCAGTAGCCTCTCGTGTGCAGCGTAACAGCAGCACAGTGATGCGCGTTTGGAAGCAGTGGACGGACGAGTGTCGGACAACTCGGAAATCCGGGAGTGGACCCCGAAATGTGACGTCAGCTCGCGATGATAGACACCTGGTCCGCATGGCGCGGACGGACCGTACAGCTTCCTCTAGACAATTGGCAGCACTGTGGTCAATAGCTACAGGTGTTTCATTGTGTGCTTCATCAATTCGTAGACGTCTGCTGCAGTGTGGACTGCGCGCACGGACTCCTTTATACAGGATCCCCCTAACGCACGACCATCGCCGCCTGCGGCTACAATGGGCCAATCAGCATAGAGACTGGCGTGCTGATTGGCAGCATGTCGTGTTTTCTGACGAATCCCGCTTTAATTTGTGGTACCATGATGGCCGCATTCGTGTCAGACGCTATGCCGGTGAACGCCACCTTCCGGAGTGCATTATCGAACGCCACAGTGGACGAACACCCGGAGTTATGGTCTGGGGCGCCATAGCATATCATAGACGATCTCAATTGCTACGAATTGTGGGCAATCTGAACAGCAACCGGTATATCCGTGAAGTTCTACAGCCCGAAGCTGTTCCCTTCCTTCAAAGCTTGCCAGGCGCTGTATTTCAACAGGACAATGCCCGCCCTCATACTGCTCGGATTGTTAAATCCTTCTTTGCAGCGCAGCAGGTACAGCTTCTTCCTTGGCCTGCGTGTTCCCCGGATATGTCGCCAATTGAACATGTGTGGGATGTCATTGGTCGGCGTCTTGCTCGTGATCCTCGTCCTGTTGCGTCTGCAGACGAACTTTGGGTACGCGTACAAACGATATGGAATGCTCTTCCTCAGTCAGACATTCAAACTTTGTTTGACTCCATGCCACGTCGTGTAGCAGCACTTATTGCGGCGCGTGGTGGCCACACAAAATACTGATTCTGATCTCTTGTTCTTGTTTGTTTGCTTTGAACATTTAATCATTTATTTGTACCACTACCACTCAACTGTGTATTAAATTGCATTCAATTATGACGATTCCTTCTTGGTGTTGCAATTTTCACAAACGTGAGTGTGTATATATATATAACATTATATAACTACAATTATAACTACTGTATACAACAAGAATTACAATTTCCGGGTTAAATAATTATAGTTACGCCACACAGAATGTGTGAAAAAAGCACCTGCGTCTTCCTAAATGATATATTAGTCACAGCAGATCCTCAGGGAAGTGGTCCAAAGAGCTTTTTGGTACATTAAAGTTCATAAAAATTGAATATAAGTTAATTTTCATCAATTTTATGCTATTCATAAAACTGTCCTATTTAGCACAGATGATTTACTCTAAGTGACTCTTTTTTATTCTAAAACGTGGCCACTTCGCCCAGCAAATACCTTCTGTGTCCAGCAAGTCCTTAAAGTTCTGCTCTTTGGACAGATAAATGTAGCTCATATTGTATTTAGTAGTACTATCTCTCATTCATGACTAAATTCTCCAAACAAGATTATAAATTTCTAAAAGAATCCCCCTAATGTTTGCTTTATTTTGCTTAATTATGTACATCGAGCTGTAACCGAAATGTTCTACAATACATCTCTGCCAAATCATCGATGACGAAAAGAATGCAATCATGTCCTCGGGACACCCACCAAGCACCCGTCACTCCTCTTCAAAATCTCAGCGGGAGATCCAACACCAGCTATTATTAAAATAAAAAACATTGAAAAGTTTTGAAAGATAAAAAGGTAAGATAGGTTGGGTTCCACCATATACGACGAGCATTCCTGATAGCGCGGAACATCACCGACACGATCGCGGGGGTGGCCAAGAAGGGAAAGAAGAGGAGAGGGGGTTGCTTACAGGGTTGTGATCTTTGAAGTCGCTTAGTAACGGTTGTGAAGAAGAGCTGATGTTATTTTTTCCTTGTTCGTTAACCTTGGAGCTACCAAAATTGTCTGAAGGTTGTTGAGGAAATTTCTTCGGAAATATTCTTTTGTGCAATTTTCTTTGGAATTCTTGAGTTCCACCCTAGAGAAAGGTAACCCTCTCATGTGGTTTTTAAAGGGAGGAGGATGTGGTCCCCTAAATCAGGTCATCCTAATCTGATTAAATTATTTTTTTAAAAAACGTTTGGTGGTTTGAAATAACAGGAAGTAAAAGCTGTAAAAATGGAATTTAATTTTCGACAAGAGCATAGGTTACAATGTGTAGCTCATAATTCTAAACTAAGATTGACAAGAACATGGGTTATGATACATAGCTTAAAATTGATTCTGAAATATGACGTTGAAATTTGACATTTCATAAATGTGAAGTTAACATCCTACGATTGAGAAGGAGCGTTTAAGAAAACACATCCTCACGTTCCAGAAATATAGTGTAAAATGTGCTTCTGGTAGGTATCACGGGCTTAATCTGTGATATTTTTAATTAAATTTAATTTCTTTATTGAGCTAACATCTAAAATTCAATCCAAGAAACTCGGTTAATCCATTTAGTATTCAGTCCATCATATTGTTGAGTTCATATGGGTTTGTAATAGGTTGAATGTACACAGAATTGATGATAGCATGTTAAATTTTATTTTACCAAAAGGAACACTTCACAGTTCTGGAAATCCCCACAAAAATACTCATACAACTCTTCACAGTATCACATAGAACAATCAGTCATTACACTCCAAACTGCTAAGAACGTTAAACAAAACGCAGTACATAGCGCATTTACGGATACCTCAATACTCCGAATTCAGCTTTGAATTTACGACTACTACTGAGAACAGATGGTCTCTCCGGTCTTGTACAGTTTTCATCCGACCACTGAAAAATCTCTAGCGAATTCCATTTTTCGAAGATATATACGATTACAGTTACATCTAAGGACTGGATACGGTTACAGTTGAATATATACATTAATTATAGTTAATTCAATTACAGTATCCATTATAGTTATATAGAGACAGAACAAAAACGTCGCCAGAGGGTTTCCAACTTTGGCGAGTTTTGGCGATTTCACACCAAATTTGGTGACAAAAAAAAGTCGCCGAAACCATCGCCAGCTTGGCGATATCTCACGAGTTTAGAGAGATACCCATTTACTCAATGTTAAATAGATTTGCTCATGAATTCTTACTTTTCCAGCATCGTCTCTTTGGATTTTCATGTTGCATTGTTAAAAAAATACTGCAGTTTTGCATATAATTTCACTAAAATTATCTATGTATAAACTAAATTCCTAACACTATATAATAAAGTAACTCAGCATTGTGACAAATTTTTTGCATAATATATATTCTTGCAACATTTTGGTGCTTCCGTAGAGCCTGAAGTTAAAATAATAATAATACAATTATATTCTGCTAGGAAATTATCGATATAATGTCGTTTCATGTATGTTTAACATAAAATCACATGCAAATAACGCAGTCCAAGAGTAACATTTTTAGTTAAAGCTATGAGGTATTTTTCCCTCCCTTCCGCACTCCTTCGTAGCGTAAGTGGAAGCACGTTCGACGCGGATTCGGGAGGCTAGCAGTTCGAATCCCGGAGAGAGCACTGGGGATTTCTTCATTTTCCTGACATCTAAAAATTCTAAAAACTACAAGTGGCGTCCGAATTAAAAGATGGTGGACGATAATACGTCATCACTAAAATTTGGTGATTAAGTCCCCTAATAAGCCCCTTAAAAGGGGAGGTATGTAAGGTATTTTCTCTTTCCTTTCCGCATGCCTTCGTGGTGTAACTGAAGTACGTTCGATGCGTATTCGGAAGGTCCTGAGTTCGAAACCCGGCAAAGGTATAACACATTTTTCTCGTACTTGCATCGATATAACGTAATGACTCTATCATTTTGAAGCATTGGTTTTAAGAAACGTTTTTACTTCGCGTCATTTGAAGCTCGATGTCTTAAAGCTATAAGAACCGTGTCGTTATTGCGAAAATTAGGACGCTAATTTTCGTCATGACGTTACTGGAAATTCGTGTAATTTCACAAAATTTTAGTACTCTGGAAACAGATATGTAAATAGTGAGCTCATTGTTAGGATACGCTTGATATTCGAGAAATTGAAAAATTCACAGAACAGTAGTGTCCATATGATGATACTGCTATTAACAGTAATTTAGAGATAATCCAGAAATGCATTTTTAACAAATTCGGTTCTCACATGTTAAAACCGTGCAGTCTATATTATTCTGCATTTGTTGTCCAAAACCTTATATATTCTGCAGTGAGAAATTTAATTGAAGTTGAGTATTCATCCTAACGGCTAACTACAGAGTAATTACAATTGCTTTGCAAATTGTCGACCTTTACAGCTATTTATCTGTCTGCAAAAACACAAATACAAGGTCCACTGAATCAAATAAACATTTATTTACATTGTGGGGTTTTACTTATTTAATTCAGTGTTCAATCCTTGAACCCCATAAACACTAATAATCGAATAATCGCTTAAGGTGTGAATAGAGACGTAAGACTTACGAAAGGTTAACTACAATTTATTTCTCAGAATAAACATAATACAATCAACTCCTAATTCGCAGTGTACAGCAAAGCCTCCACTTGGGCTTGAACTTAAATGAATATAAAATTAAACTTTACTAAGCTTAACTAAATCTAACTGAAAGATATAGCCGAAGCTATCATGATTCTAAGTAGTTGGCCCCTAAATCTTAATTAAGTCGGCGAAGGCAAACAAGGGCCTAAAGTATGGCCGAGTGTAGCAATACCTTAGAGAGAGTAGCCAAAAGGCAAATGCGCGCTAGCCGGAAACTCAGGCTCTCTCTTGCAGTCGGTGAAACATCGACTTAAATACTACTCATCTGGATTAACTGCGTTTCTAAAATTACGTTCTGGTTGAAATTGTAAGCTGAAACTAGAAATAATAGGAAAGATGCATAAACTTAAAATAACTATGAATAAAATTAGGATAAACTTTACAACCTGCTTTTGAAGATTTTTAAACAAAACATGCTATACTTGCTAAACATGCTAAAGTAAAATATAGCTGTCTTCAAGCGCAATATTTTTTTCCTATGAATATAGCAATCTTAAAATTATGTCCTTAGTCGTTAATTATGGCGTCTCTGAAAAATGAATCAAATTCTGCTGATTGGTTAAGGACGACAAGTCCTGAAGATATACGTTTCGAACTCCACATTCTGCAGCAATACCTAGTAGATATACACCCCAGTAAGAATGAATACTGAATGAATATTGAGACAAGAGTTAAAAAGAATAGAATAGAATTTAACTGAAATCAGACTCTTGTTCAATATTTAAGGATAATTATCACAGCAGTTCTGGAACAATCTAACAGGACAGTCCTGGAAAGTAAAATATAGCTGTGTTCAAGTGCCATCATGTTTTCCTATGAAGATAGCAATCTTAAAAATATGTCCTTAGTCGTTGATTATGGTGTCTCTACAAAATGAATCATATTCTGTTTATTGGTCAATTACGACAAGCCTTGGGCATACACATGTCGAACTCTACATTCTGCAGCAATAACTAGTAGATACATCCCCTACTATGAATGAATACTGAATGAATATTGAGACAGTTAAGAACGATTCAGTAGAATTTAACTGAAATCAGACTCTTAGTAAAATTTAAGGATAATTGGCACAGCAGTCTGGAACAATCTAACAAGACAGTGATGAAACTGTCCTGGAAAGTAAAATATAGCTGTCTTTTCAAGTGCCATCATATTTTCCTGTGAAGATAGCAGTCTTAAAAATGGGCCCTTAGTCGTTGATTATGGCGTCTCTACAAAATGAATCATATTCTGTTTATTGGTCAATTACGACAAGTCTTGGGCATACACATGTCGAACTCTACATTCTGCACCAATAACTAGTAGATATATCCCCCAGTCTGAAGGAATACTGAATGAATATTGAGACAAGAGTTAAAAAGGATAGAATAGAATTTAACTGAAATCAGACTCTTGTGCAATATTTATGGATATTTATCACAGCAATTCTGTAACAATCTAACAGAAAGTCCTGGAAAGTAAAATATAGCTGTCTTCAAGTGCCATCATGTTTTCCTATGAAGATAGCAATCTTAAAAATATGTCCTTTGTCGTTGATTATGGCGTCTCTTAAAAATAAATCATCTTCTGTTGATTGGTCAAGGACGACAAGCCTTGAAGATATATGAGTTAAACTCTACATTCTGCAACAATAGCTAGTAGATATATCCCCGGTATGAATGAATACTGGATTGAATACGGAATGAATATTGAGACAAGAGATTAAAAAGGATAAGATAGAATTTAACCCAAATTCAGATTCTTAGTAAAATATAAGGATAACTGTCATAGCAGTTCTGAAACAGTCTAAGAGGACAGTCCTGAAATAGTCCTGGGAAGTAAAATATAGCTGTCTTCAAGGGCAATAATGTTTTACCTAAGAAGATAGCAATGTTAAATATATCCCCTTATTCGTTGATTATGGCGTCTCTGAAAAATGAATCATATTCTGTTGATTGGTCAAGGACGACAAGCCTTGAAGATATACGTGTCGAACTCTACATTCTGTAAAAATTACTAGATATATCCCCGAGTATGCAACAGATCAGAGAATTTAAAGTAGCTAATACAAAATAAGGAAAGATATTATATTTCACAAATACGAATTTCCTCACTTCAGTAATTGATGCAATCTGTATTCTAGAAACATACACAGTCCAGTCACATTAATGTGACCATCTGTCAAAAGCCAGAATAACCACCT
>KK112018.1:97485-110466 GCA_000611955.2 Stegodyphus mimosarum | reverse complement strand
CTGTATGCGTTCCAAGGTGGAACTTTAACCGGTGTGAGATATGGATACGAGATTCTTGATCAATATGTTCGCCCATATGCCGCTGCTATTGGTCCTGGATTTATTCTGATAGACGAAAATGCGCGACCCCACCGAGCTCAAGTTTCTGAAGAATACTTTGAGGGTCACGGTATGAAGCGGATGCTCAATCCCTAGACCTGAATCCAATAACAGTCATGTGTGGGACTACCTTGGGAGACAGGTTGAAGTTTTAAGTCCTCCTCCAAGATCGTTAACTGAGGTGTAACAAGGATTACTCCGTGTCTAGTAGTTATTTCCCATTACTCTAATTGACAACTTAATTCACAGCATGAAACATCGCTGCTGCCAATGTATTGCAGCTAGGGGTGAAAACATTCCTTATTAGGACCCATTTTCGTAATGTTGCCACAACATTTTTCCTCAGAAGACTGTGATGTATTATTTCTCCAAGGCTTAGTTTCTATGCCAAGTGTGCCCCTTTTTGTTGTAATTCATGTTTGTTTTGAACTTTAGAAACATTCTATGTCGCATTTATTAAAGAACTATTCAGTGAATATGTTCTCTAGACTTTTTGTTTCTATGTTGCTTCCTTCTCAAATTAGACACAGGAAACATGTTTGTAAGGCCGTGTACATTTTAATGTTATTTTACTGATTTATTGCGCATGTTATTATAGTTCGACGGATAAGTATTATTTGAGCTCGTGAATCAATAATCTGACAGAATTATGTTAGCTAAGCCTTCAAACCTTTGCAACTCATACCTTTAAAGTATATACAACTTTTTAACAGCATCATCAGTATACTGCTAAAAAGAAGATAGTATTCTGTACTTACGGCATTTTTTCCTTCCTTTCCGCATGTCTTCATGATGTGACTGGAAATACAATCGAGACGCTTTCGGGAGGTCCGGAGTAGGGCACTGAGTCATCACCAGGATTTGGCGACTGGTCCCTCATCCTCAATCGCCATTTAAAAGAGGGTGTATGTATGATATTTCCTTTCTACATGCCTTCCCGCTGTAACTAGAAGCACTCTGGACACGTATGCAGGAGATCCGAAATTCAAATCTCGGCAAGAGCATTGAAAGTTCGTGTTCCTGCAACTTTTCACGTCAACTTTCTAAATAGAATAGCACTTTCCTATAGGGCTCTTACGGCTATTTTTTATTTGCAGAAAAACGGATTGTTCTATTTCTGCGACTCGTATAAATTGCAAGTTTTTATTTTACTCCAGTTCTGCAAAAATTTGAAATTTTCACAGAATTCATTAGTCAAATATTTCATTGCAAATAAAATCTATTGCCTAACATCTATCCCGTTTTAGCAGTAATTTAATTATAAATTCTCTATGTCCTGCCTAAAATCGTTCGCCAGCTTTGACCGAATATTATGCATTTATTGCAAATATTTTCGTATCCTTATCTGCGGTGAAAGGCTATTTCCGGCTAGAATAAGCGCAAACAGAATTTGTCTATGCAAATGAGGTTGCAAACTGAACGAATGTTTAAGACATGGCTTTTAGCCAAAGAAGAAAAGAGGGAGAGAGATTTCTAGCCGCCTTTACCACGCGTGTGCTTTTCATTGTCTACCTTTAAAGCCAGAACTTAGTTCCCGCTAATATATGAAGACGTATTATAAGTCCTTGCATTCTGCTCACTACATGCGTAATTTTAAAAGACAAATCTTCGCGTTACTAATCTCTGTAAAGCACCTAAGTTTAGTTCTTATTTAGTTAAATTAGTTTATTTCTTATTTTATACGTTTTAGACCATAAGTACTGGTCTCTGTATCCCGAAGTTAGGGAACGGTTGTACGCTGGGAGAATAAAGGGTAAATTTAACCCTCCTTATCTTTGTGTTATTGTCTACACACGCACGAACAAGCTTTGAGTAAGCTCCCTGTTCTGATTGAGGACTCCTGTTATGTTTGCAAAATCAACAAGAAAGAATAGTAGTCCTGGCAGATTTCTCAATCGCTTTTGACACAAAGAAGAGACTAAATCGAGCCTAGTTAACGCAGATTTTTTATTTACAAAATTACATGCGATTGATTTTAAAATGCCTGTCTCCCATAGACAAAAGTGCTCTGCATCCTGCGCAGTGCAACTTTTAATGTTTATTCATTGAGTGGTAAGTGCGTGCTTGCGGTTGTTGTGAAGTAACTTGGTTTCTCTTCAAATGTTATTTGACTCCAAGTGGCAGTCAATCGGCAGAGGGGAATGCGAACGTTTTTACCTTGAAACCAAAGCTGGAAAACATTCAGCGATTTGCCATTAAGATCCATAGGTTTGGACATGACTGGAGGCAAAAGTTTTATTATTTCGTCGTTTTAAATATACGTATAAATGTATAGGTATTTTCTTTTCTGCATATTTCAGAGTCTCAAATATGTGAACGGAAATAAATGCTTTACTTTTCTTGTAACAATTTGCTTAGAACAGTTTTAATTTGAATGAAATAATTTAACACGTTTTCGTTAATTATATTAGAAAAGAATTTTAAGGTGATTCGATTTTATTCGGTTAACGATTACAAAAATTAACATCAAAGTTAATTGTATTATTATTATTCAAATTTCACATTATTCCTTTTCTGTTTATAGATCTTCTTTCTGAAATACATTCTCAAATAAGAGATGATTTTTAGCTACTGAGGCATTTTTAAATCGAAAGTCAGGAGCTCTATAATTAATGCTCTGTTCGGTTCGTTTCAAATTAAAGTAGCTTTCATTTTAATAGTGAAATACGTTAAATATTCGATTTGCTGATTTCTATGTTCTTAACTTTCTATGAGTATTTCTGAAGGGAATAAAAAAGGTGTTTTTTTAATATTATTTAAAACTTGTAACCGAGTTATGATAAAATACCAGGAAATAATTCTTTTAATACTTGTCATTTTTTACCCTTAATTTCAACAATACACGTTTTAAAAATTCTGTTTTCCTATTCCTTAATTGCAATTGTTATAAACTATACTTAATAGCATCTTCTAATAGATTCTTTTCCTGTACGAACAATTCTTGCTTAATTAGTTTAATGAACATATTTGTCAGTAAATTTCAGTTTATGTTTACAATTAAATATTAAGGTTAAAATATATTTAGATAATATTTATAATCATTATAAATATAGATTTGTTTAATAACGATTTCTTGACAATAACATTCGCAGGAGTTTATGAATGAATAAATTCTTCATTTCCAAACACATTCATAAATAATTTAATAAATATTTAAGCATTTTGTTAAACGTAAATAAATGCCTTTTACAAGGATATGCATAAATACCCAAATATATTTAATATTCTTCTTCTTCGGCATGAGCTAATGTTTAATTTCTATGCATTCACTATATTTTTAGAGTAAATAAATTTACAATAAATTAGCATTGTAGAGATGTTACCGTTAAAGTATGAAATCCGTTATTTTATAGAATACCTAGTTATTCTATGAAATAACTGATCGTGTCCGTTAAAGTGTAAAACTCTCTTGTATTTCTTGGTTTAACTAGTTATTTTATAGAATAACGATCTGCAGCCCGTTAAAGTGTAAAATAATCTATATCATATATCTCGCTTTTTAGTATAAGGTACATTTAGGTTTCGTTTAACAATATGGAGTGTTCGTGTAAAACCCAGTGTGTCAACAAAAATTTTTTTTGCTTTAGAAATAATGTTTTTTGCAATTCCAAGTACCATTTTAGTAATCCTTGTTGTAACAAATGATTTTATGGCACGTTTCCATAAATATCATTTATACGCTGCATAAATTAGATAAATTGCTTCTTTTTCATTTTAATTGTCTATCATTAGTTTGTAAGGTTTTAGTTAAACTAACAAAGTTTTATTTTAATTTAAATCTTTCTATCTCTTCTCATTTTCAACTTCCCGTTATGCTAATTTGAAGTGGAGCCAACGACTATTTAAACCAGAGGTAGAAACCTCTCAGTGTGAGAGAGCTTTTAGTCTCAGATCACATTCACTCTATTCGACGTTTTCCTGACCAGCTAGCATTTAAATTCTAAGCCATATTGTTTTTGCGCGATTGCTTATTGAAATAAATCCAAGTGCGTCAGTATTAGTAAATCTTGCTACGCACCATTTAGTTAGAGGCCAACCTCGCGTATAGCTCTGCGAGCAACGACTATTTAAGTTCTATTTAGCTTCAGTTTAAATATTATTTAATTGTTCATTTTAGACCCAAGTGTGATCTTTACTTTCTGTATCCTTCCCGAGTTGGGAAGTGGTTTGTAAATAATAGTAATTTAATAAAAGAGGATTTTAAATCCCTTTCAAGCGCAGTTATTCTACCACTGAATCCCAGTATCTATCACAGTACCCCAGAACATAGCTGCATTTAGCTCCCTATTCCAGATCAGGACTTTAAGCTGTTACGAAGATGTTTTCCAAGACTATGCACCGAACACTCAGTCCTAACAAGTTTATTTATAGAATACCTAGTTATTTCTTTTTAGATAAATTGTTTATTTTACACTTTAACGGTCTCTCATTAGTTAATTTATAGAATACCTAGTTATTTCATAAAATAACTAGTTAAAGTGTCAAATTATTAACATATTACATACTTTAACGGACACGATCAGTTATTTCATGGAATAACTAGGCATTCTATGAAATAACTGCATTATATACTTTAACGGTAACAGACACATTAGGTATTTTTTGAAAGCAGGAGAGATGAAAACAGAGCAATGCCCTCGCCGGGACTCGAACCACAGACCTCTCGAATGCCCGCCGAGTTTCCTGAGCACTACATCACAAAGGTATGCGAAGAAGGTGGGAGAAAATACCTTATAGCATGTATCAGAATTTTGTACTAAAAATACATGTATAAATGCATAGTGAAGGAAAATGACACGCGTTATTTTTAATACGCACCCTAAGATCAGGTTCCCTTCAAAATTGCTCCACTAAGGCGTCTCTCCCCTAAAGCAGATAGCTCTTGCATGCTTTACCCTATTTAAGAAACTTAACCTGACCTATGCGCCTAATTACTATGTGCCTAAATATCTTAACATACATAATTTTATATTTGCATTTAGACATCGAGTTTCAAGCTTTCGGCTTAAAACACGTTTTTAAATATATTTATTATAAAATTCAAATTTTCTAGTAAATACAATTTGCCAGAGCATTCAATGCGTCCCTTAGCAGTTTACTTAGCTTCGTAGTTCTGTGATAATATAATAAATAACAACTATCCATTTCATATTTAAACATTAACTTCATTGTCATCAAATCGCAATGTTGGTTGCCTAACTCTGTATCCAACATTGCTTCATTTTTCGAAACAGTTAAATCAACTAATTGGTCTAAATTCGCAAATACCTGAAATTTACGTACTGCAAAGTAATACAAAATGTAAGGATGTGCAAAATGCATTGATTTGTTTGTTAATAATATTGACATCACACTATTTCCGAACTCCTAATAAGCTGTTATAATGATGTTGCACTTTTACATGGTCGCATCACCTCGACTGCACATGGCACTTCCGCCGAATTGGCAAATGTTTCTGTATGCAGTGTTACTCAAGCATGTGGTTACAAATGAAAACAATGTTAACTGATTAGCATATCTGTCTATATATTTATTAATTTTAGTAATGATTACGGGATTTGGAGGTAATTTCATTTTGCAGTTAAGATAAATGAACCAAAAATTATTTTTCTATTATGTAAAAATTTTCTACTATGTAAAAATAAAATGATGAGCTTAAAATGAGCGGCTTTATGCCTCTAGCCTACATATTTTAAAAAAGTGCATATTGCAGTACTATGTGGATAATGAAAAATGGTTTGTTTTAACATTTTGATATTTGGAACATAAAGGTGTCAGGACTGAGTGTTCGGTGCATATTCTTGGCGAACATCTTCGTGAAAACTTTGAGTCCTGATCTTGAACAGGGAGCCGAATGCAGCTATGTTCTGTGGTAGAAAGCTGTGGTTAAGTGGTAGAAGAACTGCACTTCAGAAGGATTTAAAATCCTCTTTTATTAAACCACAGTTATATACAGCCACTTCCCAACTCGGGAGGGATACAGAAAATAATGACCGCATTTGGGTCTAAACTGAACAATCAGATAATTTAAACTAAAATTAAATAGAAATTAAGTAGTCGTTGCTCACAGTGCTATAAACGCGAGGTTGGCCTCTATGCTAAAAGGTGCGTAGCAAGATTTAACTAATACTCACGCACTTAGATTTACTTCAATAAGTAATAGCGTAATAGCGCTACGGCTTAGAATTTAAATACTAGCTGGTCAGGCGAACTTCGAACAGAGTAGCAGTGGTCTGAGACTAAAAGCTCTCTCACACTGAGAAATTCCTACCTACCGTTTAAACAGAAACTTGGCTCCACTTCAAATTAGCATAAAGCTGAAACGCGCGCTTATTCTAACGGGAAGTTGAAACGAGAACAGCTAGAAAGAGTCAAATTAAAATAAAACTTTGTTTGTTTAACTAAAACCTTACAAAGGTAGCAAATACACTATCAAGAGCATCGAAAGAAGTATACAGATTTTTATGCTTATACCAGTTAGTTATAAAGAAATTGAGCTTTTACGTGTGTTATGTTTTTGCGACATTTTGACATTTTAAAGACGCCTTAAGGTATTTATCATTCTTTATACATTACATAAACATTTTGCTAAAAACTGTGTTTTCGTCGTCGAGTAGCTTAGAATTTTATGAAACAAATTTATAATCAAAATCGTTGTTGCAAGTTACACACCGTAGACAACTTTCGTTAAAGTTAACCAAACTGAATCAATTGTTTTCGACCATAAATTATTGATTTCTTACAGCTATAAATTTCTGTCCCTTTTCGGAAAACTATGTGAATAGTCCACTCATCGCAATACTTAGTTACTACATCCAAACCATTTAAGCCCCAACTCAATCTTTTCGATATGTAGATGGCTGCTTGCTTGGAAAATTCCCTCTGGCGCCATTACACAAATCTCTCGCCGCTTAAGTGAAGCTGCCTCACGAGATTTGATCGTTTATCAGGACTTGATTTCTTCCCCCCCCCTCCTTTTTCACTGCAACTGTAACGAAAGACGAAGAAAGAATTCTCCACGGACAATTGCTTTTTGGAAAAGCTACAGCAGTCCTTTTGCGAATGAGTAGGGAACTTTTCTGTAAGGTTTGATATATTTCTGCCTTTATTATACATAAATTACCTTTGACCACTTTGGCAAACACCACTTTAAATATACCTATGATATTACAAAGGGAATATGCTTTTGTTTACTCGAGCTACATTATTTTACTGAATTCTAATGACTACTGCATTTAAATTTAAGTTATCTTGCTTCGTTTAAAAAAGGTGTGGTCGTACCTCTTATTTGCATGTAATACAAAAAAGCAATAAATGCATTAAAATTCATAATGAACTGATTGAATAAAATTAATTTTTCAGTTCATTAATTCATTTTTCCCCTTCAATAGTTACTGCAGTAGATTTGTTATGAATACTGAATCATTATGAAAGAGTATTAATGAATGCATACGGTCTTATTGTTAGTGATGATACTAGTATTTAATTTAGTGACCTCTGAATATTTTCAGTTTAGAATACCTAAAACACCTTAATTTCATTCACCTGAAACCTTTTAATTGTCCTTTTTAACGGTCAGATTTTACGTCGCTTTAACTGTCAGATTTTAACTGACGGGTTTCGTAAGTTTTTTACGCTCTCGTTGAACTCGCAGTCTACCAGTCTGCTGTTGCACTCACTTCTGCTAACTATTTCTTTTTTTCCTGTCTCTTTAGCTTTTTGATTAAGCATACTTCACATTTACGTCACATATAGTTCAACAACAAAACTACAAACTTTTAAAAGCAGCATATGCACTGGTGGACAAAATTAGAGATGGAACACTTTTCCCAAATATCTCGAGAAATACTGGATAGAAATAAATGAAAGTAGGTATGTATATACTTTATTGTATCACAATACTGTCTACAAAACAACAATGAAAATACCATTCATTAGCATGAATTTAGGTCAAGAGTCCAATGTTGCCCAAACTTAAGATTGAATGATGGTAGTTAAAATGTGGCTAGTATGATGTGTGGTCACCTCTGACAGACAGACAGCATGCACAAAGAGCAGCCATGCTGTTACAAGAGAGTTCAGGAGCGCCTGTGGAAGTTGCACCCACTTCTCTAGCAGAGAAGTTTTAACTACTGTTTGGTTCTGGGTAAGGTTGGCGTGTTGAGTGGAATGCAAATAGCGGGCTTTCTGTCTTACAGTTCTGTCTCATGGAGCCTTCCGGGAACAGTCTTCCTTGAAACTGATGTTCCTGTGGGTGAGGCCACAAAAGTCTCCAGTAGTGAGGTCACAAAAAGTTGTATGGCTGTAATTGTCCTCTGGCGCTTGGCTGAAAGTATGAAATACCGATCGTCATTGGTCGTTAGGCCTCTCGGACGACTTTATCCTGATCTTTAAGGTATTGTCCCGCTGATTTAACCTGAGTCCACAAAGTCAGGATGACACGTGTTGTTACATCCAGTTCTTTCTTGCAGCCTGACTTTGGCATTGCCCTGCCTCAAGCCTGCCCATGATTCTCCATCTCGTAACTTTATCTAAACAATTATGTGTACTCATTTCACCTAAAAAACAACAAGGTTATTTAAGAAAAATAATAAGAATCACTACTCTGTTGCAAAGCGGAATGAGCTGAGCAGATGGAAGTGGGCTTTTATACCTCATGCTGGTGTAGCGATGCCCAGAGGAACACGTAAACTCATCTCGGTGACACCAGCGCCACAGTGATATTATATGGCAACCAACTTCCGAGGTTTTATCCGGTATTTTAAGAGGAATGTGGGAAAATCTTTTCCATCTCTTAATTTTACCCACCAATGTGTTTAGAATTACCGTTGCGGTGTTAAGTGTCGGAATACATTTTTATATTTTTTCAGTCTCTTAGTTCATCAGATCAATCTTAGCAAGGTGGCTAATTTTTTATGCTTTTTATTATTAATTTTTTATGTGTTGACTTTATTTATTAAATATCACATTCTTTGCACTTGCTCTATATAAAATTCAATTCAACTGTAACATTACAAAATATTCAAAAACAGCATATCTGTAGAATTTCCAGTAGAACGCTAGAGGTTGCCATACATATTTTTACACTCGCTATGTTTTTTCTTTAAAAACTAGCCGCTCGTGCGAACAGCCACCTGAAATAATTATCTTAAAGAAGTAATCTCATTTTAATACATGTTTACTTAAACCGATCACATTACAAAGTAAAAAAGCTATTATTAAGATCTGAGTTTATTGCTTTTAAATCGTTCAGTTTATAACCTTGCAAATTACGTATCTCGAGCTCTAGTGAATATGATATACTTTTAGATCAAGATGCACCTTGAATCTTTTAATTAGAGTACAGCAGCTGCAGCTCAGAGTTAGACAAATAATAATAATAGTAACAATATCAGAGGGTACCTCAGATTTAACTACTTTCATATATTGCAATTACTAGACACTAGAAATGCACTGACCCTAACGAGGAAATTAATGAATGATTGTCCTGTAGCGTCCTCGGAGTTCATTTATTTCGAGCGACCAGCGTCATTCGCTGAAAACTGTGCTAGTTATTTTAGGAAACATGTTGTTTAATTGTTGCGTTCATACTACTTTAGGAAAAATAATGTTGCGAATTTTGTACTTAGATAGGTAATTCTAGTCAAATTATAATTAATATATATTATAAAATTCTTGTATAATTATGAAATACGTGTATTTCTTTTGTATAATGTATCACGAAAAATCTAAAGAGAAGCTATGCCAGAAAATTAAGTATACTTGGGCAAGTCTATTTAACATTGAGTAAATGGGTATCTCGGGAATTTGGCGAGATGTCGCCAAGCTGGCAGCGGTTTGGGCGACTTATTTTTGTCGCGAAATATGGTAAGAAATCGCCAAAAGTCGTCAAACTTTTCAACATTTTGGTCCGGTCCCTGTATCACCATAATAGGTATTGTAGTTGAATAAATGTAATTGATCACTATATTAGCTGTAACCGTAATTCGATCCTCATATTGCCTTCCAGTAATTTTTTGAGAAGCAGAAAGTATTAGAAATATCTCGGTGGCCAGGTGAAAATTATATAAGGTCGGAAAGAGCATCCGCTCTCAGTTGTTGTTAGCTCTTAGCTCAGCGTAAGTTCGGAGTACTGAAATATCTCCGAGTAGCTTTCTCTGTAGATGTGGTTTGCATTGCTGTGTGTTTAACATTCGTAGTAGTTTGAAGTGTAACTACTGATTGTACTCTGTGATATTGTAAAGAGTTAAATGACTATTTCTGTAGAAAGTTCCAGATATCTGAAGTGTTTCTTTTGATAAAAATATAAAAATAAATTCTTTTGCTAAATAAATAATTCTTTTGATGAAAATAAATCAATTTATCATCAGATCTGTGTGCATTTTATCTATACAAAACCCGTATGCACGCAGCAATTAACAATAGGTATTTTAATTAATAGTATTTATAGAATCATCTTTATTTGACTTGCGGAATGCCTACATTCATTACGTAGAGCCTCATGATTCGGTCAAAAGCAGTTTGAAGGTAAATGGTTCAGTTCAAAATCAAATACAGAGACATGTAGTTTCCTAAAGCAGAAATTGTATAAATCCCGACATTTAATGAAATACACCTGTTAGAATATATGATAAACCAGCTGTGGCAGCCTTGTGAAGGTGAATCGTATATATATCTTGCATAATCGAAAAGTGAAATTAAAGAAAAGAGGAGAATGAGATTTGGAGGTAATCAAAGATAAATAAAGGTAGAGCATGAAAATAAAAACGGCAAGTCGTCTTTGCACTTGCACGTATTTATGTAGAATTAAATATGTTAATTGCGTTTAAATGAATGTTCGGAAAGTCTGTAATAAAGTTCGCAAATAAAAAAAACCTGGGTATTCAAATCTAAAATCCGACACCCAGATAAATGCTGCGAGATTTCATCCTCTTTCTTTTTGTCTCAAAGCAATGTGCTGTAGTATAATTCTATAACTTATTAGATGTATGTTTCATGTACATCTTATCACGTTATTTAAATCACGTTATTTAAATTAGTAACTCAGAACTGCTCCAAAAATAAGAGGAAAACCTTGCATTCACATAAAAAATATTCCTATCGCGGCATGTCCTGATGAGCCTGACAGTATCCGGCCAGCATCCCATATTGATAGCTTCACAAAGATCCTGATTAAATGTCAGCAATTGATCAACTATAAATTTAATTTTTCACCCTGCCATCTTGATAAGACTTCCGGGTTTTTGTTACTTGGCAAGTTGAACCTACCTCTAAAGGGAGGTTCTTACGTTCAAGGCTTAATTTCGACATTATCCATTAATCCCCGAGCATGAGGGAGGATCCGTTCCGCCCTTCAACTGTTGAAACAATCGGGGACACAGGCAAAACTACAGAATTTCTCTCAAAGACGTTGGAGCGTTATGTCTTGTTTCTTAGAAAAGAGAAAACTATTGGTAAATCCGTCAATGTTGAGGAAAGAATACCACCTCGCTAAATTTAATCGCAAAGAAATTTTTTCCTTCTAGAGCTTAGTGTACCAAAGACAGTTGGATATATCATGTGTTGATCAATCAATGATCATATCCCCCACAGCCTCGAGGTGCACGATGTCTTCTGGAGAACATTTTCTTCCGTGAAACAAACTATGGAAGGATTTAGTTAAAGTTTTGCGTTAGTAAAATAATTCAGAATTTAAAGTTATAAATTCTAATTTTGAAAGTATGCTCTGTTTCGAATTGGAAAAATTGAATATACAGTTTTATATAAAATTTACTATTCGCAAATAAGGTCATTATTTCTTAATTTGGCCATTAAATAATTAGAAAATTTTCTTGCGTGAGATAAATTTCTGCATATAATTTACACTCTGGAAGTGTTTTCTTGAAATTTTAAAATGACTCCTTTATATTGCAATATTACATCGTACCCATCTCAATTATATTTCGTCTTTTAATTTTTTAACTGCAATCTGTTCTTAAAATAGTTAATATTTGTGAAAATTTCGAGAATTTTCTCTGGAATATTTGACACTAACAATTATTGTGTTAGCACGTAATTTGCTGTTAATGCTGAATTTTTTTAATTAGAAAGAAAAAATTGAATTAATTTGTATGTAGAAGAGGGAATCAAAAAATCTCTGAAATCTCTCAAATCTCTGAAAAAAAATCTCTCAAATCTCTGAAATCAAAAAATACTTCGACTCATAATAGTAAGCTTGAAGTTGAAGAACTAGCTTTCGAATTCGAAAGGAAAGAACGGGCGACTAAACGTTGTAGATTCATTAGGTTTTTTTTTTTTTTGAAGCAGAAAACTACGCAGCGCTTTAGCTGGGACTCAAACCCTGGCCCTCTTGAATATGGGCCAAGAAGGCTTCTACTTACACCACGAAGGCTTCAGAAAGGAGGAAGAAAATACCTTATAAAATGAGCTGGAAGATTTAGAAAAAGAAAGATCTTGACTTAGATACATAATGGAGCATTAACGGAAATGATACTTCAAAATGCGTTTGCAGGAGCATTTCTAAAGACCAACCTATAAACTGGAAAGACATATTGTTGCGTTCTACGGGTTCGTGGATTTTGAGTAATTGATGATAACACTTAATGAAGATTCGAAACATAATTTATTCACAGTAAACACTATTACACAGGACAGTTCCAAAGAAACGTTTACAGTCATCGAAAAGATACGATAAACGCGCTGAAGCAATTAGCGACACAGGCTATAACGGTGAAGACAGAACTTCAGGCTCTAACAGACAGACTTCAGGCTATAACGGGGAAGAAACTTCAGTGCTTTGCCGTCAAGCCGACAAAGCACTGAAGAGTAGCTGTCAACTCGGTCGATCGCTCTCGAGCTAATCTATGAACTCAAGACACTGCT
>KK112018.1:65437-97467 GCA_000611955.2 Stegodyphus mimosarum | reverse complement strand
TTCCCTATAGGCAGGGTATATCTACCTTCGAGAATATCCCCGAGAAAACAGCTAAGAATGCATTTTAGAATGTTCTCGCTCCATCTATGACATATCGCCAATGTTTTTGCCGAATATCTCCAAATGAGCGATTCCCTGCCAAATCTGCAACCCTGCCTTTCCCAGGTTCTTTCTGGCAACCCTAATACCGCTACGCGGCGAAGCTATCTCACCGCAGCTGGGGGTTCCGCAACAAAATCTCTAATCTTTCAACATGACAATTTATTTAATGAAAGCGACTCTGTCGCTTTTAGTGGCTCTTTTACAATGGCATTTGTACAGTTTATTGTAAGAATGCTATAGTTTAATGTCTATCCTGATTGAAAGAAACACTTATTACAAGCGTTCAAAATAAAACTTCAAACTTTCCGAACTAAATTTGTTCAGCACCAGACATGAGTAAGTTTTCTTCGAAAATACTTTTCATTTAATTTGAGTTCAAGCTGAGAAAATGTTTAGAAGAATGGCTGAATTGTCTAAGGATAAATGATTTAAAATCTTCAAAATATTTAGTACTAACTGAACTGACTAAACGGCGGTTTAGTTTAAACGCCTAAACTAAACGGCAAGTTAGCATCTAAATCTGCTAAAATTCCATGCTTGTTTTATTTCGTGGATATTTTGTGCATGAAAAATTATATTATTTGTTGAATTAGTTAAAACACATTGACAAATGTGGATCGCAAGAAAAGGTCATTCTTCTTCAAGAACGTAAGACATCTTTAGCAAGCTTTTCATCAAAAATATAATTTCACGAGCGAGCGCGTTAGAAGACACAATCTCAAAGCAAATGAGAATATAAAAATTAGAGAACTGAGGTGGCAGAGCAATATTTTTAAAACAGACGGGCTCATATGTGTTATGACTGTCAGCCAGAAAACCACCTACAATTATGGTGTTACAAGAAAGAGTATATTAAGATCTGAATTCAATTTCAAATTCCTGTTTTTTTTCCTAACCTAAAATTCAGTTATCTATATACATACTTAACGATTAAATTTTATATGTTTATATATTTACACATCTCATAATTTACTGGCCATAGAACTGTTACTAAAAAAGAGCCAATTTCTTTTCTGAAAGACGTTTTTATAGCTCGAATGAGTGAAAAATGACGACTTTTTACTAACAAATGGAATTTTCCATTTCCACAATTTTTTGCCAAACTTTTACAAGCAGTCGCCATTTTTTCAATTCTCTTCTTAAACTACAGCTTCGCAAGACGCCATCTGGTCATTCTTACAGACTTTCTTCACACGAAATTCCCCTCTCTCCGAACCTAATCCTTCTTTACCCACCTCATAGGCTTAGAAGCTGGATTACAAATTACGTAGCCGTTTGAATGCCCTGTCATTCATGGAAAATGACTGTTTCAATTTTCTAGTTGCCATGCAGTGAAGCAACCCCGTAGTCTCCATACTTTTCACAATTTGTTTGGATAAGAGGACAGCAACAATTTCAGGTAGGCAACTTTTTTCATTTCACATTTTATTTTTCCAAATTCCCCTTCATTTGTCGCATTTCTTTTTCCTTTCGGTCTTTACTTTAGCAAAAAGTATTTTTATTTTTATTTACGCATTCGAAGCAGGCATTTTTTTCCCTTTATATGAGACAATCAATTTTTTTTCGACTAAGAAAATTTGAGCTTTATGGTTGCAATTAGTATTTTTTCCTGCGTATTTTTAATTTTTCCTTGATTGCATAAAATTTTTAGCATTACATGTATATTTTTAATTTTTCTACTCGTAAATTTTGCAGTTCCTTCTCTGTATTGCTTTTTTTTTGTATTCGGACAACAAAAACAGGTAGGGAAAAGAGACGAATTCAATGAGAACCTTCAAGTCATGGTTTGGGTTCATTGAAGAAATTATATATATATATTTTTAAAAATACAAAAAATTTGGGCTAGTTAGAACATGTGTTATGACAGTGGATTTGTCGGAACGAAACTTGTTTTTGATTGTCCAATTAATTGATTTTGTTTAAAGTTTCAGAACACTTTTTCCTTGACAAGATTTGTTTGGAGCTTTGAATAAAAGAGATTAACTAGGGTTTACTCTAGTTATTTGTATATTTTTACCTTTACTATTCCAAATGTTTTTTTTTTTAAATAATTTTGCAAAGTTCATGAAAATAAGGAATGGGTAGAGGATCATGGTTCTTACAAATCCTGAAAAATTTTCTTTTCATTGTAATTTCCCATACTCGGTTAACTATATACATACTTAACTATATACGTACTTAACGATACATTACTTAACGATTGCGGTGTATATAGACACTCGTTCGACCATCGACTTACAATGACGGGATCAGGTAATAAACCACCAGATTTTGTTGTTAAAAAAGCCTTTGGATAAGAAATTCATACGAAATTATACATACGATCCATACGAACTAAAATTCCACTAGATCATGTGCCGGTATAAATTTTAGACAAAAGAAATCGCTTATAAGCATTTCACTCCTTCTTGGCGAAAAGAATAAGGAGAAAAGATCCCTGGAGCGATTCGTCCTCAGCAATTCTCATTAGAAAGAACGCCAAGGAGAAAGTGAGAGGAGGAAAGTTAAATCCCCCCGCCCCCGCATTTTTGGAGCAATGCTGCGTTTCTCCGCCAAAGATAAATAAGGAAGAATGGTAAATAGACTTTTGGAAGAATGTGCTTGAGAAAACGAACTTTTACACGCAGGTCGGAAGACAGTGAAAAGCGATGTACATTTGATGCATGTGCAAACATGCATTCCGAAAGAGGATACGACAGTTGAGTCTGGTTGAAGGAAAACTGAGGTATATTTTACAAACGCAACTATACTACTTTTTGCATGTATTTGCATATTGGCCAAAAATTTTCTTTTCTGTGTCTCGTTCTCGAAATCGCCTATGCCTTTTCAAAACCTACGTAAAACTATCTCTATCTCATTTCTGCTTAATTTTAAATATGTCTGTATGTTTATTGAATTGTTTCATCATTTTAATTTTAGTAAAAGTGGTGGATACAAAAAATTATGTTGCGGTTAGATCTGAAATTTAAAAGCAACTTCTGACTTCTGAATGAAATGCTTTACTGGACATTGAAATGGGATGAATTTGTTATTTAATATATCATTCGTGTGTTTATATTTTGCGACAGTAAGAAACTAAATCTTTCTTAAGCAAGGTGAAATTTTACCTCTCGAAAATCTCGACAAATGACGAAAATGCGTATGTAATGAAATTTAGCTGTTTGTTTCTTTAATGTAAATTTTAAATACTTCTTTAAATCGAGAACATATAAATGCTCGGAAGAAAAGCCAGAGAAGTATAGGTATAGTTTATACTAATTATTTCTTGCAAAAAAACTTATGGAAATTTTAAGCAAGCGCCCTGGCATTGTATCTTAACTTGTGAATCTTGATGATATTCCAAATATAAATATATTGTATTCCTTTTGGGCAGAAACATTCAACTGTCATCAGGGAAAACTCATATAACCACCAACTGTTGTACTTAAATATAAATTAAAGCTGAACGCTTAAAGAAAATTAATTTCACTTATCATTTGCTTCGGTAGTATTCTTGCATTGGATTGTCCACGAGCTTTGTCCAGGAAGGATGGATTGTCCAGGAAGGATGGATTGTCGTGTGTTGTGTTGAAGTCGTAACTTACGTTGAGGCCATTGATATGTCAGTGAACTGAATTTGAGGCAAAACCTTAAGCAAGATAATTTATACAACTTCTGCATCGAGTCTTTTTCCATGCAACAAATTAACAACTTGTGTTCTCCTCAATATAAACTCAGTGAGTTCTTCAGCCCAAATCTGGCATCTACCAAACAGTTCTGTAAGGATTTTAAGTTCACTAACGTTTATTTTATTTTAAAACTTTACTATCATCTCTTATTTTCCACTTCCGGCCAGAATTAACGCGTGAATATGTTTATGCAAATTGTACTTGCTAACGCTTAAGTATTTAAGTTGTGGCTTTTTGCCAAGAGTAGATTAGAAGGAAGGAGAGAGAGTCTTATTGCTACGAGGCTTCACGCGCGCTTGCCGTCAGTTACTGTCCGCCTTTAAGGCCAGAGGTTTTAATCATCTTGAAAGTTAAAGACGTATTGTAGTTTTCCGCAGTTTACGTACTACAGGCATAGTAATTTAAAAGGCCAGTCTTAGTATTAGTCATCTGTGTAAAATATTAAAAGTTAGCTCTTATTTAAATTTTAGTTAGTAGTCTTATATTCTTTTACGTTCAGACCGCAAGTGGTTGGTCTTTATATCCTGAAGTGCGGGAACGGCTGTAAAATCGAGAAGCAGCTAAAAGGGTAATTTTAACCCTTCTTATCTTTGTTGTATCTTCTACACATGCACGAACATAGCTTTTAATAAGCTTCCTGTTCCTACTCAGGACTCCAGTTATGTTTGCAAAATCAACTAGAAGAAACAGTAGTCCTGATATTTTTGCTTCTAATTTTGCCGTATCTTTGACTACAGGGATGGCTTTTACAAGGAAACACTTCAGACTTGTAACTCTCGCTGCCTGGTTTTCCCAACAGAAATTTACCGATTCCTTTGTACCTTATCGTGGTGTTCTGTATTTTAGCAACCAGGTAAAGCAAAAAATGAGAATCCAGTTGTTCAAGGAAAGTCAATACTGAACTTCTGCCATCAAAAGTAGCTGCGAGTTTCATTGACGCTCCCATCGTATCTACGAGAACCCAAAACTTCCCAGGGGATTTACTGGTGTCGGTAGAGTCTGCAGTCTTGGGAAGTGACTAAAAGTTGCTTTGCATTGTGACATAATCCATAATTTGTTCGAGCGCTACTTGTAGAGTTTGGCTTGTTTTATTAGCATAAACTATGTCCAAACTTCTAACAAACTTAAAGCGAAATATCTCTGTGTCTGAAGAGGAAAAAAAGAGAGAAGGCCTTCTTAAAGAGGAAAGGACTGTCAAAGCAGTCGTTATTGTTGGCGAAAATATACAATCCCTTATTGAATGAAGAGAATTCTTTTCTCATGGTCTAAAACTTAATTTGACATATTGGTCTTGGCGCGTTATAATATAATTGTCGCATAGCTCCACAAATGCGAACTAGACTGATACATACGCCATGTTCTGGAAAACTGCTTCTTCTGCCAGGAAATTAACTATGTGAGATACCTTGTCTCGATTATTTTTTTGTTATGTAAAATGCCGACTTCTTCTATATATTTGTAACCAAATTCTTTGAAATGTCATCAGAATCCCCGAAACGATTCTATCGGTGGTTGCTTCTAGTATTTATGATTGACTTCATTTCTATTTTAATCAGGATAATTCGGAACTCAAGTTGCCTCCTGTCAAGCTCAGTCTTTTAATCTCAATCTGATTCCGTGGACAGAAGTGGTGAAATCACTTCTAAAATTAGAACGTCACCATTCCGTTTGAAAGAAATCAGAACTGCCATAATCTCAGTGTGGGCTAATACTCTTCAAGAAGTTTAGGTGTGGGCTGATATAATATTAAAAGGGTGTCTTTAATACTCAGTGTATTCGTTTCCTTATATTGTATATCACTCTTTGTTTTTCACACTTTTTCTTGTTTCGTTTTATAAAATGAAAAGGTGACGACGTTGCTAAAACATTTTCCATGAGGATATAGATGATCCATTCCCTTTCATACACTGTTTGGACTTTAGCGAATGCTGTAAAAAAGAACCGGGCTCATGACGTCGGGCAAAAAGATATGATGATATGCAAGATTCTAATGTGTAGAATTGGTTTGCCTTCAATTCGATGACATGCATGTTTTATGCTCTACTGCCTAAAAAAGGTGTTTTAGCTTCAAACATTTTCATACAAGAGTACCTTGCCATCGAATCATTTTTTCGGGTAAAATCCATCTGATCGACAGTTACAGCAGGGCGCCTTGAGGAAATTAAAGTTCCTACGGGAAGTATTCCTTTAAGGACAGTACACTGCCATTATGGTGTGGGGTTCCCCTTGTTATTTAACAGTTAAATGTAGAAACCCTTTTACATCGATGAGCTAAAATTCGCTTGAGTGTTTGAACAGAGATGCGAGGATCAAGAAGGATTAATTGCCATTTATTCCTCAAAATAAGGATGAACACAGTCGGCTCCTATAAATTAAAAAACTCAAATTAATAAGAATTAAAGCTTAACTAATGCTTAACTAAAAGGTGTAGTCGAAGGGAGTTGGCCTCTAAATCTCAATTAAGTGGGCAAAGCTATCAAGGGCCTGAAGTACGGCCGAGCGTAGTAATAGCTTAGAGAAAGAGACGTAGCCAAACGCAAACGCAAACGCACGCTAGTCAGAAACTCTGGCTCTCTAACGAAGTCAGTGAAACATTGACTGAAATACTACTCTTACTCATTTGCATTAATCGCTTTTCTGAAAATACAATTTGGTAAGGAATTGTAAGCTGAAGCTAGAAGAGATAGGAAAGGTGCATAAACTTAAAGTAACTGTTATAAAATCAGGGTAAACTTTACAACGGAACAAATTATTATACATTAAAGTCATTAACTTCATAGCTTGTATGTCACCTGCAAACATAATCTTCAAAATACAGAAGAAATCAGGAAATGTGTATAGTTCTACTTTTCAGCCCTATGGGCAGTTTTAAGTTTCGTTTCGCATCGAAAAAGATCTCAGAGGCCTTAGAAAATTTATTTACAATAATTATTAAATTTACGGGAAAGTTCATTTTTTATATAAATATATTATATATTTATTTATATAAAATATACAAATATCTAATACATATTTATATTTATATAAGTATATTTTATAAAGTAAAATATTTATCTATATAATAAATTATACAGATTTTTTGCTGCACTTCGTTTAAACTTATTTCCTCGAGTTTCATTAAGAGATATATTTCTCATTCACTCAATACAGTTTTCACTTCGCGGCAAGGCAAAAATGCATAAAACTCGAAGCATCTTCGTTAAAAAATGTAAAATAAAGAAAATAAAATACCAAATACCTTTAAAAAGTTTTTAAAAAATTTTACAATTAAAATTAGAGTTTCTTCTCAAAAACAATCAATTCGGCCAACGGAGAGGAAGAGAACATGTTTGGTGCACAAAATTGAATGTTAACGTTTGGTCACACTGGATAAAAATACATAGAATTTGGTCACCGACTGACTTTTCATTATTGTATTAAGCGTTTCAAATGTAAACAAATGGCAGCCTCGTTAGTCTTAGTGACACTTTTAAATTGTTGATAGTTCTACAGCTATTGCATGCAAATTAACTAAAGGTAAAAACACTTAATTGGAGTACAAGAATAACATAGTTCAATCCCTTTTAAAGCAAAAAGTGCACAATTTACAATAAATAAGAATAAAAACACAGACCCCGTCAAACCGGGTAAGAGATTAGGTATATAGATATATATATATAGGTAGATAGACAGATCTGGTGAGGCCGATTGCAGCAAAAAAGGGAAGTGCACATCTGAATGTCCAATAAAAAAATATAGCAGTCCAATAAAAAAATTTCAACGTCTTATACTACAAATTGCTTTTGAGTTATGCGAGATATATGCATATGTCTGTACGTTACGAAAAAAATGCATTTTAAAACCATTTTACATTCTGCTTTGCAAAAAATAATCCTTTATTCTGTCTGTACTTATAGATATCACTCAAAACATTCGTCTAAATGGATTCGAGAGCGCTCACTTTCAGTTGAAATATGACAATCGAAATTTCTAGCAATTACGAGTTGTAAATGTAAGGCAAAAAGAGATTCTATTGTATACAATTTACTTTCTTTCGTCTGCAAATTAAACATTTTTAAGAAACCGTGTGTTAAAATGCTATTGAATTTTCTAAATTTAAAGTTCATGTTGGAAATTGTTTGCCTCTCTCGTGACATAAATTCTCAAGAGTGTGCGTTTATTTTTTACACTTAAAAATTGCCTGGACTTTTGTATTTCAAAGTTGTTTAACATAAAACATAAATGCCGATCGGATACATATGCAATATAGATAACTGATCTTTTCCAAGCAATCCAGTACTAACGACTGTGTATCTAAATCAGAAATACACATGGAAATAAACGCACTAGTAATGAACAAAAATTTCGGTATTTCTGTCTTGCGTCTTTACAAAACTCTCCTTTTCCCCGTCTTTTACTTAGCAATAGCTCTATTCTGAAAAATTTTATTTGTACTTCTAGTACTTCTAGCCAAATGATTGTCGGATTTATACCTCCAAGCATTTCTTTCTCACTGCGCTTCCTCTCCTCCACCCATCAGGTTACAAATCTCCGTTGAATGGATGCATACTTTTCTTGCATCTCACGTAACATCTCTCGTCTCGTAAACTGTTTTCTCACGTAACATAGAAGTTTTATGTATACTTTCGCTTTTCTTCGCCTTCTCTCTCTCTCTTTTTTGGGTGTTGCACTTTTTTACTTTACCATCAAAGCAACAAATAGGCCTAGCTAAAGAAATATTTCAAAATACGGAGCGCATTTCATACGCTTTGTGGGTATGTGTATGTAGATATCGATTTAGAAATAGATAAATAGAAGAACTATTTGTGGTGATGTTACGGTTCAATAAAGAGTACATTTTTAAAAAGATACAACAGCTAAAATAACCATAAAATGCTCCCGCGTCCTTGTCTTTTCATTTTTATTTTATTTCTCGGCAGGTTTTAGGGCACTCGGTAGCTTTCAGACACCTACATGGATTCTTCCTCCATGCAGAGGAGGTGCAACAACCTGGAAGAAGCTGTCTCACTTTCGCCGCTAATCGGACTCGAACAATACCTTCTTAAACAGTTTAAGAAGGTGTTGGCTCGACCCTCTCTTTCCGAGCTGCGACTTGCAATGTCCATACATTAGAAGTGGATAATATAAAGGAGATGAGCTACCTTCACAGTGGTTATAATCATCGTCTATAAGGTGATCCGTTCAGGCTTGGCAGGGTTGCAAGGGTACTGTCAAGTCGGGCTGTGTGATCGGCTACATGTTAAGAATAATTGAAAAGGTCGCTTGTGGGGGGTCACTACTCTCGATATTGCCTCCGAAGTACATGAAAACACGTATGGGCTACTAGATGGCCTGGGTCTGGATGTTTCTCACTATGGTGCGATGCGACGCTGCTTTCAGAATACTTTGTTGATATTAAGTTATACAATTTTCAAATAGATAGTGTTCTTAAGACTAATCCTTAGATATGTTAGAATACTGAAACCTGTGAATAAACTGTACTGAAATCTCTTTTTTGGATAATATTTTAACGCAAATACAGTATTACAAGTACATTTAAATCAGAAACACTTAGAAGGAAAGAGAATGAATGCAGATTACCTGCTATAAATTCTGTTTCTCAAACATTATAAATGTATGACACCAAACTAGAATAAATAGAAAGCATTAAAATGTTACCAGAACTTAGTACTAGAGATAACATTTTCTATCTTTTCTAATTATGTACTTTATCTCTGTCTTTCAATAATAGATTCACTACTAGCAATCTGCCCCCTGTATAATTGCATTTCTACTAGTACTATTGTATTACCTGAAGCATCTTCTTTTTCTTGAGGTTGAGCTTGTCAGGTATCAGGCACCTCTGCTAAATAGCATTTTATGCCAAGCGCAACAAAGCTAGTGCCTTCTAGCTCTATTTGTTTTGGGCCCCCACTATGTTTTTAAGGTATAACAGCCCTTTAATAGAGCTCAGGTGTAACTTTTTAGTATTGGGAACAACTAAAGCAGTCAACGTTATCAGAAGTTTCAGTAACTTGTTTCTCCGATAAACGTTTTTCAGGGTGTCCTTCAATGAGTACAGCCATTTTGAGCACCGTAAGAGCCTCGTTGAAGGTATAAACTTCAGGTCTGTCGCTTTTGATAGACGTCGAAGCTGTATTCTGCTCCATCACTTTGAGATTGCCTCTTTTCTCCTTGGGTTTTTCAACCCACGGGGCCTTCAACCGAAACTTTGTCAATTTTTTAATTCTCGAGCACCTTTCTTTTTTTTGTGTGTGTGTGTGTTCCGGACATTCTCTTTTTGATGTTGATTTTATCATTTCTACCTCACTCGATGAAGGATTCATTTCTGGCGCCTTTGATTGATTTTCTTGTTTTGAGACGAAAGTCTACCTCACAGGTTTTGCCTGCAAAAGCAGATTTTCTAGTTATACTGTCATTTTCAGCCATATATAAACTGGAAAAGAAAGTACAGGATAAAAACGGTCTCCCAATATTGCCAGCTGATAGGTAAGGCAAAATATTCTAAAGGTTGCCAGTCATTCTACAGGCTCCATTAAGCCAGTATAACCGAAGCGTCATTCGTCCTAGGCACGGGTCGCATAACGCCAGGGTTATGGGAGGGGATTCTTGGGTTCTTATTTATTTTTCGAAACTTTCCTGTCAGATAATACGGGACATCCGGTTATCCATCACCTGCAGATGCGTCTGGTAGCCACTCGAGCCCCAGGATTCGAACCATAATACTAAAAAAATATTTTTTGCACAGTACCACAGCACATGCATTCTTCTACCACTTTTCACATCTTAATAGCAACGTTTCTTTCCAACTGCATTAGATATCATCCGCCGGAATGGAATCATCCTTCCGTTTGGCTCAGTTATTTGGCTGTTGCTTCTAGCAGGACGTTAAGTACAGGTAGCTGGACTTCCAATGAAGCTGAAAATGCGGAACATCCTATCGCAAGGAAGCTTAACCTATGATTGCGCTACAGAAATCTAGTCACAGTCTTCTATTACCTTGTTAAAAATTCATAGATCGAATAAAGCCTCATTTCTATCCCACGTGTTTATGCAATAATTTATTTACAAATAAACATAGGTAGTTACAAACTACTTATTATTTCAAAATTTTGCAAAACTGTATACAGAGCGTAGATTTTTCATCCCCTTTTCAGGGCTTAATTTCTAAAATTAGAAGTGACGGACCGCTATGGAAGACCGTCAGGAAACAGGAATAAGAATAAATAAATAAATGGTATGACTAATAAAATAATTAAAAATTTAAAATTAGTTATTAAAATAATTAAGCTATGAATTATTAAAATAATTAAATAATTAAAACTAAAATTTAATAAAATACGAAGAGATGAATAAAAATGTAATAAGTTATTAAATAAATGATAAATAGTTAAATAATAAAATAAAGTACTGGACCCTAACTTATTTGGCGCTCCGGATGTATTTCACACAAAAATAGGTCAGGCGGTCTCTGGTTGAGTTTAAGCTTCGAATATAATGGACTGCTTCAAGGATGATAAAAATGAAGACCATTCTTTTTTCAGCATACCAATGAAAAACGTTAAAATGGCTAAAGCGTCACTAATTAAACTAGTGTATGGAAGTAACTTTAAAGGAGAAGTGTAGCTTCGAAAACAGAGAGAGAAGAGTCTTACGCTTTCACACCGCGATGCCCTGTCAATATAATTTTAGCTGTCAAGCAGAATGTGGCATGGGAGAAAAATTTCTTCGGATTTGAGGTTTAGATGAGAAAAAAGGAAGAAGTGTCAATTTTCATCCTCCGTCTGTCGTACACCTTTCCAGAAAGTTTGCAAGTGCTCGTTTTCGCAGGAAGACGCTAGCGTTGGGACGAAAAGTTTACTCGCTATCGTAAATTCATTGAACTTTCTGGAGAATCAGCCTTTGAAATGTGGGTGGAGGTTTTCTTTCCTTAGAAGTCTCGACCTTCGTCCAAGAGTTTGTTTCCTAAAGAAAGAGTGGCATGCATTCAGAAGTTAGAATCGATTTTTAATGTAATCTTACTATTCAAAATAAAATGTTCGAAATTAAATTTTTGCTTAATTTATTGATTAGTTATATAAAAGAATTGCCAGGGCTTTCATATTTAGGGCTCCAGTTCTCTCCGTCTAAAATTATGATTTATCACTAAAACTAAGAAGTACTGGCGCAGCTTAAGCTCTGTCCCTTATCACTAACAAGAAAGAAAACTGAAGAGTTCATGAGAGTGCACTTATATATGAGAGGGTGTACTTGACTTTTACTTCATTGCATTGCCATATTAGTTACTTTCAGTATAGCATTTAATGACACTATTGGAAACGGAATAATCTTGATTAACTGTACATACTAGAGGTACAACATGCACCTGTAACTTCAAAGTATATTTTTTAATTTTCACGTATATACTCCGTATAATACACACCCTTTTACTTGAAGAGATACCTGAAAGGTACATGTGCGATGCTTTTATCTTCTGAAGCCATTTTTTCGATGATTTTCCCCAGACATTCGAACAATGATATAGTAAAATGACAAGCGATAAAGGGAACTGTCATATATTGGAAATATGGATGAAACTCCGGTAATGTTTGATATGACAGGAAATAAAACAATTGATGTGAAAGGAACCAAAATGTTCATATAAAAACAACAGCTCACGAGAAATCTCACCTCACTGTAGTGCTTTCCTGCTTAGCAGTCGGTATAAAATTAAAACCCATGGTTATTGTTAAAAGAAAGACTGTGACGAAACGTAATTTCGCAATTCCGATTTTTTTTCTTCATATTCACAAGATAGGATTATAAGATATTTCTCTTGCCTTCTTGGTGTAGTGTTCAGGATACTCGACGCGAATTCGAGAGTTCCGTGGTTCCAGTTCCGGCGAGGGCATTGCACATTTTTCATGTCTCCTGTTTTCGACCTAATGTCTCTACACTTGAAGCAAAGTAATCTCAAGAGACCATTACGAATCAAATTTAAGATATGTCCTACTCTGCATTTGAAAAAAATAATGTCAGATTCTCGTCAGAGATATCTCTGCCGTTCTTCTAGTGATTATACTAAATACTATTCCGACGGATTAGATAAATTTTAAAGCTGTAAATTACGATTTGCTCCTAATTCGGTATTTTTAAAAAGTTCTTTCGATAGCTTACATAATATTCATTTGTCTCATGACAAAAATGTGTTTACTAAGAATGTTTTCTATCCTTGTTTATGTTAATTGAACAATGCCTAAAACCGAATCGTAATGCTTTAGTATTGTTTACCCTTGAACAAATCAGCTTCAATGAAATGAAATTTCAGTAATTTTTTACATTTTCTAATTAAAATGAGTAAATGAAAACGAGGTTTTTCACAGGATGATATGTTAGTTTAATTAAAATGAAACATTGCTTCCTAATTTCACTAGATATTGTAATCCTGCAGTTATAAAGTTTAGCAAAATAATACCGAGATTAATAAAATACATTTATTTCCAATACATGCAAAGAAAAATTAAATTCTTTTATAAGATTAAAGGAAACAAATATACTGAACGATAACATGCTTGTGGATAAGTAATCTCAAAATGTAGCAGAAAATATGTAAAAGAAAAAGGAAATTTGGTAACTTAAATCCATTACAAAGATTGAAGGACCTGAGAAACAAGTTTTGTTTCTTACACTTATTTATACAGAATTAAGCTTATGCAATCTTTTGCTGTATTAATAAGATATTTTGTGTTTCTGCTGTTTAGAATTTAAGCTGACACTCCACGTAAACTCGAGTTTCCACGTATACTCGAGGTTCCATAGTTGTCATTTTTTCTAAAGAATAAATGCACTGGCGAGAAACATTAAATGAATAAACACAAGGACTCGTGTAATTTGAATAAACTCTTCTTCAACTGAAAATATGAAACTAACACAATATCTTTTACTTTTTAATAAAACCTGGAGAAGAAAATGTTGGTATTCTAATTTTTAGAGATGCACAGAACAGTTTAATTAGATATACGGTTCCCCCCAACCGAAACGCAAAATTTACAGCGATATTTCCTGATCTGCATATAATTGTCAAATCGTTATTACGGTAACAAATTATATTTGCGAAGAATAGCGCCTTAGTGCTTTCGAGTAGTGCTATGTTGTGATTTCAGTGATGCTAGCCAACGTCTTAGAGCGCCCCTCATATGTTCTAATGGATTTAAATTCGGAGAATATGCGGGCCATTCCATCTATTGCATTCTTTCGCTCTCATCTTATCATTCCTTAACCTTATAAGGTTTTTCTCCCACCTTCTTCGCATGCCTTCGTGGTGTAGTGGTCTGCATGCTCGACGCGTAACCGAGAGGTCCGTGGTTCGATTCCCGGCGAAGACTTTGCTAATTTTTCATCTTACCTGATTCCAAAATAGCCTAATGTCTCTACAACCTGATTCCATCATCTTCGTACCGATACCTTTCATAAACGCTTTCTTGTTGCTCTGCTTCCTCTAGATTATAAGTCTCGAGTTTCTCTAGAAAAACAAGACTCATCATTAAAGAAGACTGAATTCAGCTCCGATGTTTAGACGATATTTTTACCCAGTTTGAAGGAAATAAAGGTGATTTAAATAAAGTTCTTTCAACAATGAATTCCATTGATCCTACAACCACGATTATCTCTGCACTTCTGCAACGGGGAGCATTTATCAGCTCGAGTTAGTGCCATCCAGATCACGACTTTCCTTGCATACCGCCCTTTCTTATACAGCCTATCACTCTTGGTTATCGGGATAATAGAATTCTTTTTGCTGCAGCTACCTTCTTTAAAATATAGGCTGATGTTCATTGGCTATTTCGTTTAGCAACCATTGCCAAATAACGGTCCAGAGAGACTGCGATGGTACTTTTTTGGACTTGTATCTAGCTGTTTACGTATACAAAAATTACACTAAACCGTTTCTAGATTTTCGACATGATGCTTTTGGCTCTTGAAGATCTTCACAACCTGTGCCAGTTTCTGTCCTCCTCCCATTTTTCCAATCGTACATCAGTTCTCTAAATTCATGAAACGCCTTCTCAGTGACATATTTCATCTTCTACACAGGAAAACTTATTCATATAATCATACGACCGTTGAAAGTATAATTTGAAGTACCTTTTTGCTGTCCTTTCCAGATATACCGACTGAATGGAAGCAAAATGTGCATATTTTTTAGTAGCGAAACTAAATACTCATTATTAAAATTATATTTTAAAATTCTCTCTTGTTCTTCTAATAAACTAACATTAGACATATTAACTATTGGCTTAATGTTTGCAATGGGAAGATTTTTTGAACTACTTGAACTGCAAGACTGTAAAAGAAGTTTTTCGAATTTAACTGCAAGGATGTTTTTATGACGGTTAACTTCATACTCCGTTCTAGACCAAGACTTTTGTTCAAGGGCAGTGAATTTGGATATGAATTAGCGAGTTCCAGATGAAGCTTATAGAGCTCATGTTAAATTTTAGATAACTGTTGACGTGTATCCCTTATGATAGACCGAAGTAAGGCTAGCTTGCAGTTTAACAGAATTCTTGAAAAGCGACTGGAAGGTTTTTGATTGGATTCGATTTGAATGAATTTGGGGATCAATTTTTTACACTTAAGTAAAAAGTCAAGATTATTCAGGAATTTCTGTCGTTTCAGGTGTAATTTAGTGAAACGATTAATGGATGAAGGCGTGATAAACAATGCAGAAAATCGAACTAAATTAACTAACCAATAATAAACCACGCACAAAACAGCAGGAAAAGTTCACACTGAAATGAATAGAAAACAAAATATTTGCAACTAAAATGCATGAAATCAGATAAGCAAAGCATAATATTAAAATATGTGAAACACAAATAGAACTTAAAAATTGCAAAAAAGTACTTACCGAAACTCGTGCAATCACAAAATGGCGGTTGCACCACGTGCAAAAAGGGAAGCGAAAAATAAGCCTGTTTGCGGCTCCGAAACCTATACTTCCAAGATGACAAAAACCACGTGGGAAAATAAAAAGGTGCATAAAAAAAAAGGAGATGCATTAAGATGTCTAGCAACCAGACGTCGCGAATTTCATTTCTTTTGCATCGAAATTGATGAGCAAATTTCTCTCACTCAACTCTGTTTGAAACAACTGAGGGATTAGCCATGGGAAGCCCACTCAGTCCCATCCTGGCTGATATCTACGTGCGTTATTATGAATCAAAATTGTTTGAAATTTTAAAGTTCCTGGTATGGTTCCGCTACGTAGACGATATTTTTACCCAGTTTGAAGGAAATAAAGGTGATTTAAATAAAGATCTTTCAACAATGAATTCCATTGATCCTACTATTCAGTTGACTTTTGAACTTGAGACTTGCAATTCTCTTCCGTTTCTCGACATTCTGGTCACACGTAACACATCCAACTTCAATACTACGGTTTACCGTAAACCTTCGTCGGTTTGCCTTCCACCACACTTCAAATCATATCATCCGGAGACTAAACAAAAGTTAGCTTCATTTTATTCCTATGTTTTCCGTGCTCTTCCAAGTTTGCTCCTCCAAACTATCCCTCGATGAAGAACTAAATTCTTTAAAAGCAATAGCTATTGACAGGGGCTTTTCACTCAACATTATTAATCAAGCAGTTAAAAAATTCTCATCCGAACACACCAAAAGGCAGACTCTTGTTTCAGGAGATTATAAAAATTCTGTTGTCATTCCTTTCTTTCAGATCTTGCTAGTGTGGTTTAATTTACATTGGCCAAACTAAGAGAGCCTTAAAATTTCGCGTTAAGAAACATGAGGCGTTAGCAAAAAAAGAAACACAGAAGTCTTTTGTTGCCCAACATTGTTGCGCCGAAAATCTCACTTTCAATTTTTATGTTTCCAAAATTATTCAAAAAACATCTTCCATTGGTGAACTGGATTTTCTAAAGGTATTTCCCATTCAAAAAAAATCTTTCTGTTCTAGTTACCGACCCTAATTCCAATCCATCTTTGCCTTCAGCCTTTAAAGAAATTATGTTTCAGTTCTGGTTCCATCAACAGATGGCGCCAGTAGCTTGTCTCCTGTTCAGGCTTTCTTATCTTATCTTATCTTATCTAATCATTATAGCTTATCTCGTTCATTTGCGCTTTTGCAGCTGAGGCTGGTGGTTGGATAAAACCATTGAAACTAGTCCTGTGAAAATTTGAAAATATAACGCTGATTTTTGTTGTTTGACTTCTAAATTAATGAAGCAGTCATTTGTTTACATTTCAAGCTCTTACTAGAATAGTGAATTAAGTCAGTAGGTGCACCAACTACTGCCTTTTAGAGCAGTGGGACCAAAAGTTAACTTTCAGTTTTGTGGACAGAAAATTTTGCTTCCAGCCCGCTGGGGAATTGCTTGTTTTTGCGTAGAAAGTGTAATTTTAGTTGTAAAAATTATTTTTAACTGTTTTAATTGTATTTAGTGTTTTACGTTTTTCTATATTTTTCAGTAGTTTTTAACGAAGATGATTTGAGTTTTTGTGTATGTTTGCTTTTCTGCGAACTGAGAATTGAATTAATAGAACGCGAAATATATCTCTAATGAAATTCGAGAAAGTCAGCTTTAACGAACTGAAGCTAAAAATGTGTATAATTTAATAGGGCGTACAGGTCAGTCTTCAGTCATGTGGTGTACACAGGTATAAGTCATGTGGTGTAAATATCACATTTTTTATCTCTTAACATCTTAGAATCAATGTTTGAAGTGCAGAAAGTATAAAAAATCAATCCTTGTTTTGAAAAGTATTCTGCTTTAACCCTTTAACTACTAATGGACATATATATCCCACTCAATGTTTTAAAACTATTGCTGGGTCAAAGATTGCTAAGAATCTCCTGAAAGTTGGGGTTCATCTTCCAATAGTTGGAAAATCAAGACGCCGCTGTGCTCGTTGTACACAAATGAAAGTAGAGAAAAGAATAAATATGAGTTGCCCAGTGTGTAAGGTTGGGTTATGCAAAGAATGCTTTTTACTCTGTACCATATGATGTAAAGTCTGTTTCATATAATAAAATGTTTCTGGATAATAGGTGGGCTTACAGTTAAGTCGATCGCTACATATGTATTCCACCATTAACTACGGTGGGACACATGTGTACCAGTCTTTGGCTTGAAAACTGTTTGTCCAAAAATCTTAATTTCTAAATTTACCTTATTTATGACATATTTTTTTTTCACTTGGATAAAAAATGGAGTATTTCTTTTTTAAATTTATAGTCAAGAAGATAAAATCACGTATTTTATGCATATTTTTTTAGAAGAATAATTTATACCAGCATTAAGGATTTAAATCTGGCTTTTATTTGAGGATTTTAATCTGGCACCATTTTATTTAGAGGAAAGAGATTAAAATGCTGAAGCTATTTAAAGCACTGTATGTCTTAAAAGGCTCCCTGTTCAAGTCATTCTATAAAATGCCGCATTAAATTTTCTGCTAAACATTTGAACTTGAGTATTACTGAAAGACGTGATAAGAAATGAAGTTATTCACTTGAAAGTAAAAATTTTCAGATATGAAGGGCAAGATATTTGATACTTCTTTAGAACATCTCAAAAGTTCTGTACCATTAACTTAAGGAAGAATCCTTGATGTTGAAAAATGTTAGTTCTATAATAGAGGATTACCACTAAAGATGACCTGAAAAATGTTTTGAAACGTCGATTCACAGAACCGATTTAATACTTTTTTTTCATTCGCAGGCCTAAAGAAATATAAAACCTTAAGGGCAGCGAATTCGCTGCCTTTCTCAAGGCGTTGAACTGTACTCAGAAAAAATTCGCGAGCAATTTATTCAACTCGAATCTTTCATCTAATCGTAAAAGTGTGTGTAATAAAAGATTGAATTTCGGCCGAGTAAATATTACCAACTTATTTTCTTTTGGCGTTTGCTTTTCTTTGGACATCTTGTTGGGATAACAAAGAACTAAAAGAAGGATATTATTATTGATTTTCGCCTTTGTTTTTTCGAGTAAGCTTTACCTAACAAAGCTTTGAACAGAGTTAACTAACTCTGGAGTTAATTCCAGGAAATAAATTCAGTTGCTGATTAAAATGCATAAATTCATTTAATTTGCATAGCGAATGCGAACTCTAGTTTAGGAGCTAACGTTTTCCGATATATAATAGTCCATTACAGATTGCCTTTGCAAAGTTTAGCAAACTAACAAACTAACCTTTCTAAAATGTTTTTAGTTATTAGTTAAATAGCACAAAATGACTCTAAAATGGAATTTCAACAAATGAAATATGAAAAATAATATCCACTTAAGAAACAAAATTTATAGTAATTTAAAAAAATGAAAAACCCATTACTTTAAAATCAAAGATAAGATAAGAAATATATAACGCTAAATTATAATTTAAATTAGCAAAAACTCCTTAATTCCTCGTTTTCGTTTGGGCATCCACCACTTTGTTCTAAAGGTATCCTTTTCGAAACTGTGTCATATCTGAAAGCTAATTTCGCATTGTAAGAACACAATTTTCTCACTGATGGATTTAATCTTCATCCATTTAATAGTAAGTTGAATCGTCATCGAATAGCTGCACGCGGGGATAAATTCTGGCGGAACTGGTTTTTTCCCCCTCTTTCTGACGACGACGCCAAACGGGAGAGTGTGTTTTTCGGCCCTCGCTCTTCCCGTAATGAAGGCGACGACGCAGTTGAGGCTTTAAAGAAAAAGCACGAGGTCCAAAAGACGAGAAGAGAATTAAATCTGCATGTTCTTCAAAAACGTTTTTCGGGGCGATGTTCTTCTACTACATTTGTGTATGTAATCGTGGTGTTATTATTCTGCAAGTTTTGTGCATTCCTTCGTCGTATCGCCGTAAGTGAAACATGTACGACTGTCCAGCTGCTCACGAAGCAAAAAGTGTGATGTAGCCGAAAAGGCTTAATGTTCGAACTTAATAACCAGGGTCAATTAAGGAAAAAGTTGGCGGGAGTCTCGAAGACTGCACGCGTTTTATAGCTCTGCTTTCATCTAGCTTTTCTGCGGAAGTCTTGCGCATAAGTAGTCGATTTTGGTGTCATCAAGAAGAGGAAGCTCTAAGGATTACATAGATATAAGATTTGTGGCTGAGAAATTCATACGAAATTTTTTATGACTTCTAAAAGTTTTCACCGTTTTCAAATGGCGAATGCATTGTGATTTCGGAAGCTTCAACTTTCTACTGCTCCAGACGAGTCGTCCCTTATAGGATCTACAAGTTTCTCATACCACTGGATGTGTAATACTTCCAGGAGTATTTTAAGCTCAAGGTCAAGCCAATCCGTCAATTAAAGACCTAATTATTGCAAATTTACTGGATTATTCACGTGGTGTTAAACAAGTTCGTTAATTTCGACCTTTAGGGGAGCAGCCGTCGAAACTGCTCCCTCCTCCAAGGGAAATTCGAAACGAAGTTAACCCCCCCTCCTCCAAGGGAAATTTGCAACGGAGCGACGATAAAGAGGCAATAAAAAATAAACAAATAAAAGGGAAGTGCGCGCTTTTCATTTTAGCGCTAATTACAAATCTAATTGGAATATTTACACCGGACCAACACCATTCTTCTCTTCACTTTGTGCGGCACGTAATTTTCAAAATTTCAACAAATTCTGTCCAGTAGTTCCCAAACTACGGATTTTTCGCATAATTACTGGACTTAGCATTTCTAACATTCATTCCAGTGTGTACTGCGTTTTCAGTGATGTGGTGCTTGTGAACATTCTTTCCCTACGATTACGATAACCTTCTGACGAAAAACAGAGACGTTTTGCGGCCAAGGTGGATGTATTTTCATCATTCCTAATCTCACGGATTAAAGGACTTTAAATGACTAATTCCCAGCGGATTAAAAGATTAAAGAGATTGTTTTAAACGCGTGTATGCTATTCATACAACAGTTCTCAGTTATAATTGTGTGCAGTGTTCTGTGTTTTAGTTCCATTAAGTATGTGCAGTAAGTGATAAATGCTTAATGCCCTTCAGCTTGCTAATTTGCTCACAATAAGTTATCTCCTTCTCAACCAGGTGAAGAACCGAAGAAGCAAAACACCCAAGGTAGGATCAGTTTTTTCCTGTACTCAACACTTAGAGTACACCCATAACTACCGTTATGCCTTACAATAATTGTAACTACTCTGCTCTATTTTAGAAGTCTAAACATACTCTGATGATTTAACACTTTTTAAGGACAGCAACAGTTATATGTTAGTTTATATTTTGTTCTGATTTAATTAATGCGCTATTCTCACATCCCATTAATTTGATTTTTAACTTATGATTTTATTTTCCTTTAATTTGAGTTACCAGAGGCTTCAACTTCTTGCAAACTAAGCATTTTATATACTCTAAATAGTCTGTATCAGTTGAACTCAGCTCAGTGCTTGGAAGCACATTATATATTTGTATTTTAAGTAATTGTAATTAGTATTGTACTAAGTATTGCATTGGTTCCAGTAGTTTTAAGGTATATTTATTCTCTGTTATTAAGAGATACTGTGAATATTGCATTTAATCTGATCAGTATAGCATTTCCTTTTACCAATTATTATGCACTAATTTAATCTCTGTTTTAAAATTTGTATGTATCCAAGAGTAGTACGACGTTTCTATAACATCGGTGTTACTCTTGCCGACTTGTTTTTTGTTTGTTTGTTTGTTTGTACTATTTAGTCTTATCGCATCTGAGGCTCCCTTTTGAAATTTCAAGTGGTAATTAGTTGTGTACCGTGCCTCTTAATCTTATGAGAACAATGTTAAGTTTAACTTGAGTTGATTAAATACTTAGCCACCACTTTTTAGCCACATCGAATGTAAAAGAGTTTGTTTTGTTAACTGTAAAGATCAATAATGCCTGAAAAACTCCCAGTTACCGAAGATTCAGAAACGCAAGTTGATCTACCAATCCTAACTAGCTCTACTACCAACATCCACGATCTACGTACCTCTGACGTTCTAGGCCTCCACTCCAAATTCCTTGACATCTTAAACACAAAGAAAGGAACCAGATTCACTTTCCCTGAGACAATGCGGGAAGCCTTAAAAGAAACTGTTCAAATAATTGCTAATGTCGCGCTTCTGCATACATCAAAGTGTACTCCAGATCCCCACCCATCTCAAGAGTACCCTGAAAATGAAAGACCAAGTGCAGTCCAATTCCAAACTCTCAATGAAATCAGTCATGTATCCCAGAACCTAAAAAACAAAAATTTAATCGAAACAAAGGCTCAAAGTAAAGATATAAATCGGTGCCACGAAGTGATTCACGACCAACCCACATCAAGACCGTCCTATGCAGAGAAGTTAAGAAAGAAAAGTGAACTCCCAACACTACTTTTATTCCCTAAGAAGAAGTTGGATAAATCGCTTTCAGACAATTTGGAAACTGCAATCCCCCTCCATAAAATTAAAGCCAAAATTAAGAAGATCTCGCCAATCCGAAATGAAGGACTTGCCGTAACGTGCGAAACAGAAAAAGACCTAGAGTCCCTTAAAAAATCCCTGCAAGAGTCAGATCAAGTTAACAACAATATAGACTTCAAACTTCCAACAAAAAGAACCCCAAAGATCATCATTGATAAAATTCCAGATTACCTGTCCCAAGACGACATAAAGCAAAAACTAATGACAGTTTATGATTTTTCCACAGTACCAAAATTTTGTACCAAAATTCCGCCTATCAGATAAATCCAAAGACCTTGTGCGATGGGTTATTGAATGCTCGCCACAAGCATTTAAAAAATGTGTTCAAGCAGGATCCCTAAATATGGGTTGGAGAACACACTTAGTCAAAGAATTCACAGGAATTCGTCGCTGCTTCATCTGTCAGGACTTTGCCCACCAGCACAAACAGTGCCCAAACAAACATTATTGTGCTTTTTGTGGTGAAAAGCACCCAACTGAGGAATGTCGTGCAGAACTCCCATCCTGTATCAACTGCCGACTTCACAACAGTATTAACAAGACCAACCTGAACATTGACCATCCTGCATACTCATCGCAATGCCCTTGTTATCAAAAAGAAGTAGTTAAAATCCAATCTCGAACAAACTATGGATCTGATTAAAAAATCAACACAACAGAAAGATTCCGTAATACTAACTAAAGTACACTCCAAATCAGAGCCAATTAAAATCGCACAAATAAATCTGCAAAGAGCATATGCATCTAATTCAAAATTAGAAATATTCCTCTCAGAAAACTCAAAAGACATTGTGTTAATCCAAGAACCTTACTGTGTCCAGGGAAAAATAGGAGCCTTTCCCAGCAACTGGAACATTTTCCAACATACAGATGCTGGCCTAAATTCAGTAAGAGCTGCAATTTTAAGCTGCAATACTAACTGGTCTCCAGTGATCATCTTCTCCTCCAGAGACATCATGACCATCGCTCTTAACACTGAAAAAGAGCAAATTCTTTTCACATCCTTCTACTCCTCCCCCAATGAAGAGATACATCAAAATCTTGACTTCCTGTCCGAAATCCTGCAAAAATTTCCCAACACCCCCCATGTGATTGGGGGGGATTTCAACGCTCATAATACGATCTGGGGCTACTCTCGCACAGATTCAAGAGGCGCAGAAGTCGAAGACTTTATCAACAGCTTCAACTTAATAGTAATCAATGAAAATGCCGCGCCTCCGACCTTTCAAACAATTAATGGATCAGGATGGCCAGATATCACTCTTGTAAACCACCCAATGGCCCAGAAAATAAATCAGTGGACTGTGCTGCAGGACGAGGATATATCAGACCATAAAATTATCTCCTTTGAAATTAACTTCTTACCCTCAACAGTTTCAACAAAACGATTTAAAATTACGAAATCAAGATCAAAGAAATTCACAAACTCCATATCAAATGATATCAGGATTTTCGAAAATGAAATGATTAACACTGAAAGTATTCCCAGAATTAATGATTTGATCACTTCCCTTCAAAAAACAATACAAAGTCACTGCGAAAAATCATTTAATGTAAAAAGTCCTAGTGATTTCAAAAAGATCAATTGGTGGACTGCTGCACTTAGAGCCACTCGAAATAAAACCAGAGCCTTAAAAAGGAAAATGAAAAACGCACGATCTGAAGTAGAAAGAACAAATGCATACCTACTTTTCGCGAAACAAAGAGCAATTTACAAAAGAGAAATCCGGGAAGCGAAATTAAAATGCTGGAGGAAGTTCGTGACAGACAGCAAAGATCCTTATGGGCCTATATACAAGATTTGCTCAAATAAAGTTTTTCGTCCCTGTCAAATTACACTTCCGCAGTCAATAAACAATACCACAAGCACAGAAGATGCCACAACAGAAAGCATTAAAAGTATCATGAATAATGTATTCCTCAGCGATGACCCCCAGAAGGACTCAGATATCCACAAGGAGAGAAGAAACAACTTACAGCCTCCTAACACTGACGATGATCCCCCATTCACCAACTTTGAAATCTCTAGAATAGTCAAACATCTACCAAAGAAAAAAGCGCCAGGTCCGGATGGAATCGATAATTCCCTGATTCAAATTCTTCACAAGCAATTTCCAACCCTACTTCTGAAAATCTTTAATAAATGTCTGCAGGTCAAGTTATTTCCCTCCAGCTTCAAAACAGGCCAAATTATTCTCTTCAAAAAGAAAGGACATGATGCTCAAAACTCAAGCTCTTACAGGCCTATCAATTTACTACCTTCTCTAGGCAAAGTCTTCGAGAGAGCCCTGGCAAATCGCTTAAGGCATCACATTAAAAAAGAAAACTGTGGAAGTCAATTCCAATTTGGGTTCACCCCGAACAGAAGTACCATTCATGCTATAAGTACAGTAATAGAGCAAATATCCAGCAATAAATCTCAGAACTTGCACTCAGCGTTTCTCTGCCTAGATCTTAAAAAAGCATTTGATTCTCTGTGGTGGCCTGAGGTCTTAGGCACACTCAGAGAAATCAAATGCCCGAAAAATATCTACCAAACCATTCAAAGCTACTTTACAGATAGAAAAAGTATTATTTTGTATAATAACAGACTAATCGAAAAGAATCAAGAAAGAGGCTGTCCGCAAGGCTCCTGCCTCAGCGTGGACTTCTGGAATCTGGCTTTCGATAAAATTATCCACAAATGGCCGTCACATACAACATGCATCGCCTTCGCTGACGATGCGGCCATTGTAGTTAATGGTAAAACACGAGACGTGCTCGAGAATAATGTAAATAGCACACTAAATATTTTTAATGAATTATGCAAGCAGCAAAAACTAATCATATCTTACGAAAAGTCACAAGCAGCAATCTTCAACAAGCCTTCACAGAAAATCTCCAGACTCCCAAAATTTCATATCGAAAATAAAAAGATTAAAATTTCCAAATCTGTTAAATATCTAGGCATTATCATAGATAACAAACTGAACTTTGCAGACCATCTAGATTATGTAAAAAACAAAATATCTAAAATAGCAACAAACTTACGAAGAATGCAAGGAATTGGCTGGGGCATTAACACAAAAATACAAAAGGTGATTTATTTCTCTGTTATCGAAAAAATAGCTCTCTATGGAGCAGCAATTTGGGCAAACCCAATGTCCTCCCGTAAACTGAAAAAACTGCAAACAATTCAAAGGCCTTTTCTCCTCAACTACACCAGAGGATATAGGACAACATCGAATGCCGCATTGTGTCAGATTGCTAAAATTTCCCCTCTCTTCATAGCAGCAGAAAAAGAGTATATAAAATCAACTGTATTGCACTTAAGAAAGAATTGCACCCACAATGGAAGAGAATTCAAAGCAGAATGCTACTCCACTGCCTCACATCCGTATGAGCGACATCCTGCAGTGAAGAATAATATAACTCTCTGCATCAACAAAGAGCCATTCATGAACAAATTCCCTCAAATCTACACAGATGGTTCTGGCCAGGACTGCGGAAAAGGATGTGCGCTAAAAGTATATTTAGGTAATCATTTGACAGAAGAGCAGAAATTTCAACTAAACGTAGAAAACAGTGTCTTCCAAACAGAAGCAATAGCAATATTAGAAGCCATCAAATACAGTATACGCCATTCCTTTAAAACTTGCCATCTTTTTACAGACAGCTTATCCGTCATGCACGCAATAGCCTCCCCAACGAATAGATCCCCAATAATCCAGGAAATCCTCAGTACTGCCTCTAACACAACAAAGCAGCATTTCATAATATCATGGATTAAAGCGCATGTCGGCAACAAGGGCAACGAGGAAGTGGATGCCCTAGCAAAAGAAGCAGCTAGGGGCCTCAATGCAACGAAACTATCCATTCCATGGCCAGACTCCCACCTCAAGATGCAACTCAAGATTGCTTTTGAAAAAGCATGGCAGAACTGGTGGGACTTCGCTGAACAGGGCAGGCGCACATACGACCTGTATCCAAAAATATGCTCTACTCCAAACGTCATAAGTAGACAAATAACATGGCTGATCTCAGGCCATGGCCCTTTCCCCACATACTTCTACAAGAGGAATCTCTCACTTTCAGATCTTTGTGTATGTGGGCAGAGGGGAGATCCAGAACATTACCTATTCACATGCACCATAACAGCAAATCTGCACCTAACAAGACCAAGACTAGACCAAGACGTGAATCCGTATCTCAGATGCGCACTCAATAATAACCATATGAGGAAGCGCATATCCCAAATAATGGACACTCTGGCATCAAAGGGTCTAGAACTGTGCAACACAGAGTGATCCTCCAACTCATTCATTAAAGAATAACCTCCAATGATTAATTGAATCCTTAGCTAAAACAGCAAATAATGAAAACATTTCAAAATAGTTCAAATCGTCATATAAATGGTAAGAAGCACTTAAACACACCAGCTAGTCAACGAACTTATATGAGTAATTAAATTATTCCAAAACTTCAATGTGCTCATCAACAACCAAATTAAGCACATAGATTGAATCTACAAGCAATGAACGTCTAGGTATGATGAACATGCAATAGCAGCCAAAGTAGACATTGGCATAAGACAGTGACGCCGCCAGCAGTGGCAGAGCTTGTGATGTCGCTTGCTCCAGACAACAGAAGCACCTCTACACCAAAACGGCACCGTGGGTCCCAGGAAGGCTTTACTAATCTGGATAGCTAGCGTAAGGGGCCTATACCTACTTACCCAGGGTAAATAATAGGTGGCCCCCTACACTTATACCTAACCTAACCTAACCAGGGTCAATTCCATCCCTACGAATCTCTTTTGAAGAAAATAAAAGATACATCGTGAGCAGCTGGAGAGCCAAGTGCAAGTAAGAATGAATTAATGCTTACAAAGAGCGTTAGCCTGCGATGTGGCCAGATTATATCCAAAAGTAATTGGATGCGCGTGTTTTGTGTGTAGCTAGTGTTTAGAGTGATAACGTTCTTCTATACCATATTTAACCTAGAATAAGATTTTATTCATTCATGAATGATAAAATAAATTAATGTGATGCAATTGCGAGTGTATTTATTGAAAAGGCCTAAGTACTAAGGTTATTAACGCAACGTACTAAATTTTAGTGTAGGCCAGCAATTATTGGGCGCATGTAGCTTTCTTTTCGACCTTATTGCGTATCTCGTTTAGCGCCATTACACATCACCACATAATAGTGCCCTAGAAAAATTCGTGTTACACTAGCAGATCTTGGTACAGATCTTGCTTTCTTTAAAGTAACAATTTCTTATTTAATTTTACAATACAGCTGAATAAATATTGGTTCAAATTTTTACCCTCCTCAACCAGAAAACTGTCAGCTATTACATAATTCCTTTTTCTATTCCCAGCAGAGTTCAAATCTAAACTTCATTTTATAAAGATATGTCGCATATGCTTTCTGTCATGATGTGTGTGGTTAGTATGTAATCGCAGTTGGTCTTCTGTCACAGTTAGCACATTCAGTCATAGTGCATTACTATAAAATAACCACTTCGATTCCATCGCCAATCCCCCAGTCCCTATTCGCAATGCTAATCTTCATCACCTAATCGATCATGGGGTCATCATCACCGCAGACCATTTGTTATCTCCACTTCATTTGAGATTTGAGTTCGTGTCAGCCTTCATTTGCGTGCTTTTCATGAAGCGAAACACGATAAATGGAAATGAGGAGGAGAAAGAAATTAAGAGAGTTGACCTTTTTTCCGCAGATTATTTTTCTCACGATTACGTGTCAAATCGGGAGGCGAAAAATAACCTACAAGTTCCTGTTTTAAATTAACAGACTATAGCAATTGAAACATCCGTAATTAGAATCCTGATGCGGGCACAGTTTGTGTTTGCATGTCCTCCATAGAAAGCATTATGGTCTTTATAAATTAAAACTTCCTCATGTACACCTTGCACAAAAAAAGGGGGGAGACAGCTTCTGTTCTGATAGGCCGATTGACGAAGTTTAACTTGCATTTTCCATGTCACGAAAGGGCAACTTAATATATATATTAGATTTATGTATTATTATTGATTTAGTTATATATTTATTATTGTTCTATGATAGGTATTCTGACACAAAATCGGAATTTTTCTGAAATCACACAACAATTTTTTCTATATTTTGACTCTATGTCTTAAAATTATGCCAAAGTGCCAAGTTTTGTAAAAATCGCATCAGTAATTTTTAGAAAATTAGCTCTCCAAATTTTGGCTCTTCAGTATTAATTGAAATTGGTACATATTTATTAATAGCTGTTTTTTTTAATTAAACTTACCTATTCTTTCTTTCACAATTCGAAATTCAGGTTCCAACCAAATGAAATTCGCGACTATTTTCTGATTTGTTTCTAAAATTTGTATTTTTTAGTAATTTTTATAAATTTTTCGAAAACGTTTTTTGAATTATAACATACAAAAATTTTATTGTCAACTTAAAGTAGATGTATCTCCAGGCATACCTGCAAAAAATTAGAATTTGATATTCAAAATTTCCAAAGATATACGTGAATTTTATAAAGGTGCGTTTTGGAATTTGTCATATTTCTTATAAGCAATACAAAGCCAAACGTTTATGCACTCAAATGGCGGTTACGCACTTCCTGAAAATTATTTGAAAGGATGAACGATGCACATTTCTTTTTCCTAATTGTGCAAAATGAAAGGGAAAGGGAAAGAGAAATAGATTACCATAAATTAAGAGTTTTGCTATGAGAATTATTTTTTGCGCGAACTGAAAAAAGTGCGCTAAGATAAATTTTTGTATTTCTAAGTAAGTGTCTCATCAAATTATATAAAATATAATATTCTGTCATAATTTGAGTCGTAGAATGTAAATATAGAAAACACAGGTATGTCATTTCAAAAAAAAATCCGATTTTACGTCAAAATACCTATGTTAGGAAAATGCTCTATATAAATCTAATATGTATCAGCAGTCGCGCTTTCGAGAAAGGAAAAACGCAAGTTAAGTTTTGTCAATAAGCCCAGTAGAAAGGACGATACAAAACTGCCTTCCCCCCCTCCAGAATATATACATCATTTAAACCATTTTTGCACCTTAAGAGTCATCGAATCCGAAAAGATGCTCTTGTCAAAAGTATTCGTATGTGGCTGGTCATTCACTTCGCCACTGCGCCATTTTTTTTAATCGAGCTCAACCGCATCATAATTTAGAAAACAATATTTGGAAACCTTCTAAAACCCTATATATAGCACAGCACAAAACATTTGGTTTTTGTAAGGTTTTAGTTTAAACTAACAAAGTTTTATGTTAATTTTCTCTTTCCTGTGAGTTCTTATTTCAACTTCCCGTTAGAATGAGTACGCGTTTCAGCTGTATGCTAATTTGAAGTGGAGCCAAGTTTTGGTATTTAAAGGTTAGCAAGGAACTTCTCGGTGTGAGAGAGCTTTTAGTCTCGGATTACTGCAGCTCTGTTCAACGTCCACCTGACTAGCTAGTATTTAAATTCTAAGCCTTAGCGCTGTTATGCTATTAGTTTTTGAAATAATCTAAGTGCATTAGTATTAGCTAAATCTTGCTACGCACCACTGATCGTTTACCATAGAGACCTACCTCGTGTTCATAGCTCTGTGAGCAACGATTATTTAATTTCTATTTAACTTTATTTTAAATTATTTGATTGTTCAAGTTAGACCCAAGTGCGGTCATTATTTTCTGTTATCCTCCCGAGTTGGGAAGTGGCTGTATATAATTGTGGTTTAATAAAAGGGGATTTTAAATCCTTCTTACGTGCAGTCCTTATACCGCTTAACCACAGTTTTCTACCACAGAACATAGCTGCATTCAGCTTCCTGTTCAAGATCAGGACTTAGTTGCTTCACGAATATGTTCGTCAAGAGTGTGCACCGAACACTCAGTCCTGACATATCTTCTTCGATCTTTCGAAAACTGAGCATCTGAATTTCCGATGCATTGCGGACATTATATGAAAAATGCGTTAGTTAGAAACTCTTCTGCGGAGGCATTGATACCCTGAGGCGAAGAGTCCTCGTTTGCATTTCTGTATTCGACTAAATGACAAAAATCCGGTGTCTTACGTAATTTATTGGTCGCTACTATTAATAACATTCTTATGAATTTTGCTTAGATGCAGATGAATTAATTCCATTATCCTGTATGCTTTAATTTCTTTATCAAGCGTACATCGGAATATTATTTTACCATTTTTTGCTTTTTCTAAATTAGGCGCCAACGAAAAGATTCTTGATTAAATTTGAATTCCTGATTCCATTATAACTTACGTCTCTTTCCTTTTCATAAAATTATTTAATTCTCGTATCCGTTGCTCTTCTTTTGCGATCAACGTTCCTATTTCAGTCGCTAATTCTGCATACTTATCTCCGTGCTTCCGCTTATTTTGCAAATAATCTTTCAAAACTTTGTGATCAAACCGCAAGCGAAATATAGTTCTTTTTATTACGTTCTTCTCTAATGTGTTGGTGATACACATTTTCTGCGAAAATTTGTTGAATTGCGGCAGGTAGAATCTTCATTTTCAGAGCTCAGTTCAAAGAATGATTTATTTTTAGCAATAATACAAATTCAAAACTAATTATCGTTGTTTCAGCCTGCTTTCATCATGTTTTGTCTCTATGTGAGTGGCGGTTACAGGATTTCAAATCATTTATTGGAAATTGTTTAATAATTTTGGATACCCAAATCATCTTCTTTCTTTAACTACCCACTTTTGATTTCATTCTTAATATAACTTGGTTATAAGCTTTCCAGAATTAGGCTCTGTATTTCGAACATTTTGTAAACATTTTTAAGTAGAGGACTCAAACTCCATTGACACAAATTCCTTCATTTTAACCCAAATGCATATCTTAACACACGCACATGTATATATATATTTAACAAAATTTCTATTCGTAAAAAGCAATTTAAAGTAAAAAATTAGTTATAGAAATAAGTTTAAAAGAAATATAAATAATTTATATTGCTGCGAACTAGTCTACAATATCATTTAAATTCTGAGAACATAAGTGAATCAAGTGCAAGTATCAAATATAAAATTGTAATTATTTTTTTAAAATCCTAAAAATAAAAAATATGCATAAGTGAATAATTGTTGAGCTGGCGGACCCTCAAACCTAACTCTTCAATTATTCAATTCGTGTTTCGTCGTTTATGTAGGCAAGTGTAAAATTCAAAACTAAAAGTAAAACCAAATGATGTGACCTACGAAAGGCTATTCAAACAAGTGGAACTTTTAGAAAAGTACAAAACAAAGCCACTCCAAAACAATACCCTTTATAATACCAATTTTGTAGAAAACCAATTTAGTTTAGAACTCTTGCCCACAAAAAACTTCCCCGACACGAATATGCATATAAACAAAAAAGATATAGTATTAGGACTGAGTGTTCTGTGAAACATGTTAAATTCTGTAAAGGGTTCTTAACCTAAAGTTTTCAGTCCTGAACTGGAACAGGGAGCGGAAGGTACGCTATGTTCTGATGTAACTGCTGGGCTGGATAATAACTGCACGTGAAGGGATTTGAAATCCTCTTTTATTAAATCACTATTAAATACAAACTTCCCAACTCGGGAGTGATACAGAAAGTAAAAGACCGCACTTGGGTCGAACTTAACAATCAATAAATTTAAATACTAAACCTAAAATAGAAATTAAATCAAACTTTGCTTCGCAGAGCAATTCGCGGAGATTGGCCTCTACCTAAAAGGGTGCGTAGCAAGATATACTAATACTAACGCACTTCAAATTGTTTTACCATGCAATCACGTAGTAAGCACTATGGCTTATAAATTTAAACTGCTAGCTGGTCAGACGAACGTTGAGC
>KK112018.1:0-58525 GCA_000611955.2 Stegodyphus mimosarum | reverse complement strand
TACTAAAAATAAACTAGAAACTAAATTAAATAATACTAAAATAATATAATAAAGGCAAGTAAAAAGTAAGTTTTAAATTAAATTAATTAATTTACCATTATTTCTATTGGAGTGTGGACAAGGAGCAAGTCAAATCAAGTGATGTAAAGTAGTGTTCCTTCTATTTGTAAAAGACGGCGCTAGTAAAAGGTAAAGTTGAGTGATAAGCTGCTGTATGTAAGAACCATTTAAAAAACTATTTAAAATTATGCTGCAAACTATATGTAATGTAAAAAGTGTGTTCTGTAGCTAAAATTGTTTTTTAAATCTAATTGTGTTGTAATGTAAAAATGTGTGTGAAAATGTGTGTAAAAATGTGAAAAAACAAACTGTTGTAATGGGAAAAATGGTAGCAAATTACTAAGGACTGTAATAATTTTTTTAGTAAATTTAATTTAAGAAGTATCTTTGAATTTTAATTTAGAAAAATTTAAAAAAATTTATGAAAGTAAAAAGTACTGTAAAATTTAATTATATTGAAACTGAATTTAAGATGTGTAATAAAACTTACTAAATGCTGGCCAAAACGTTAAGGAAAAGGAGAAAAAGATTAAAATTTTCACTTAGTTCGGGCTATAATTGAGACTTTTGAAAAGAGTTGGCCCTTTATTAGTAAAAGGAAAGAATATATATATATATATATATATATGTGTGATATATATGCATATTAATTTTATTCTTTAATATAAGCACGTTTATTGGTAGCTGTTTTTCCTAGCATTCCTATTCTTCCGCGACATCTAATGGAAAGTAACTTTACATTTAAAAGCTTACTCTAGAAAATCCAAAAATAAATTTCAGGAATTTTCTCCCTTAGAAACAGATATATTCAGAACTTCTATCCGTAATTTTAACTAATTAGTTTAATAACTACCCATACGATAATTCTATTTCAACCTTGAAAAAATACTTTCACTTGCTGTCTAAGAGTTTCGATTTCTACTTCAGTTTCTCTCTGTAATTTAATTTGGTTATTTACTTTTTATTCCTTCTGCTCCAATCAAAACTATCTGGAATTGGCGAATATATGTGATCTTACGTTCCTTATAATTTAACAATATGTTCTTGAAATACTCTCTAAAGATTATATTGGCCCCTGCATCTTCCTTTTAATCTGTTGTAAAGCTCTCAAACTTTGAAATTTATTCGTCAATTTTTTTTAAACTTTTTAGTTTATATGCGCCACATAAATTTCAGAATAGTCAGACTTTTCAAAATATGGTAATATGAATATATTTACTAGTTATACATAAAATGATTTATTATATACATGGTAACGTTTAGCAATGTTAACTGCAAAGATTTTATATAAAGACAAGGTAAATTGCTTCGTGAGATTTATGAAATTTCTTAACTGTATTCGATAAGCATTCCAAATTTGGTGTCCTCTGAAACATCGAGAACGACGCGAAGAAAACAACGCGACGGAAGATTTCATCTCAAATATCACGGGAGAAAAAGAAAACGCGGATAAAACATCGCATTCGTACAAAACATGTAGAAAATACAGCGGTTGAAAAACTTAGAGTTTTCGCTAAGCACAGTGGAAATCGCCATAGAAAAAAGGCTAAAAACAAAGCAATTCCAAATCATTGCATGATAACATGGCAGACATGAATTTTAAGAATTTGAAAGTTTTTGAAAGCATGTTCGCACTACTAATTTGGCTTTAAAAAACGGATTACTACTAATCCGAATTTATAAAAGAGGTTAATTAAATAATGACCTCTTTTAATAACTTTTCTTCTTGCATCTTCAGTAAAACTTATTAATTAATTCAAAAATGTGAAATATAGAGGTAATAATAACCATCATTCCTTCCTGCGGTCACACATCATTACGAAAACATGCATTTCAAATGTTTAAGATCTGAAAACGCATGTCTGCGATGTTATCATCATGCTATTATTTTTATGTGCTTTATTTTTTACAGTGATACTTTCTGCAGCGATGTTTTATGTGCGAAGTGCGAAGTTGCGACGATGTTTCCAACGACGTTCTTCTCTCCTCAACGATTTTGCTCGTAAAGCACCGCATTGACGGTGGTATAAAACTCATAACTGGTTTAAGCCGAGCTTCGTTGCTAGGTAACCAGATCTTGCATTTTCGGGGTTTGGACATCAAGTTCGAAGTTTTCAACTTTATGCAAACTTGGTATAAGAATCGACCATTCAGAAGCGAAAGCTGAAACCTATTGAACGGGAAAGCTCTAGACACATTCATGCATGCGTTAATTTAGCTTCTTTAATTGGTTTAGACCCTATTCCGCACGTGTGAACGGAACTTCCGTATTTTATGCTTCTATGACATTTATACCACCGTCTGAATGGAGCTTAATTTTCAAATCTGAACCACTCTATCCTGACCGTAGTTTGTTCTTAATCATTTTCAAGCATGAAATAATTGTTCCCATCTGCCCGTTGTTACAAAACAAAGATAAACGTTTTTGCGAATTTTCTCAGATTCCAGAAGATGTTAATAGGGCAGCTATCGCTATGAATTAATCATATAAGAAACACTGGGGAATGAAATAATCTAATTCTCAGATTAATAGATAGAGTTTAAAAAGCAGAGGTTTAAGCTATCATGTAATATTTATTTACATAAGAATGATTGTATATACATAATGATCATAAGTATGAATTTAATAATAGCACAAGTTATCTATTTCTCAGATATTTCATGCTAACCTGTTTCTATTGCATTGAGTTTTAAAAATAAGTACTTTTAAGGATTTTTCTGCTACTGTTTCAAAATTTTGATTTTCATGCCAGTCAGAAATGATTTTTTTTTCCTCCAGTATACAGAATTAAACTATTTATTTTTGGAATGGTCATCGAGTAATTAAAAATAATGCTTAGTACTATTGCAAAATTTAAGAACTCCAAAATATTCATTTTAAAATTTTTAACGTGCTGCTTTTCATCACATAAAAAAATTAACCAAAATGTAAACTCGTAACATTGAAAAATTTTTATCTTAAGCAAATTATTGTCATTTCGTAATTTCAGCACAAACTAAATGTTACAGTACGTAAAAGAATACAGTATACTGCCCGTAAAATTAATGGTACTTACACATTAACGGGACCAGCTTGGCTCAATTTGGATTAGCACATAAAAAGGTGAAAGTTACTCGTTGGGTGCAAGTTGATGGTTTTTCACAACTTTTCATAAACAGGTACCCAATTATTGATGTTTATCATAAGTTGACTAACATTATCCAATTTTGAAAAGAAAACATACTTTAACAATTTAAAATATAAATTTTAAATATCAAATAAGGATTACATAATACATCAAAAAAATAAAACTCGTTCATCTCTAAATCTTTCCATAAACTTTTTTGTCCTATCCTTTTCCCCAGTCGATTTATTTTTGCTTGAAAAAACATTAAAGAATTTCAGAGACTCGGCCTCACGCAAACCTCAGCAGCATTGGCTATCTATCAAGTGCATTTCCTTGTTGTTTCCTTTAGAAATTTTTCGGCAAAATTTTGTTTTCTTGTAGACTTTTGACCGTAGTTTCTCCCATTGTTAGAAAATTTCAAAGTGAATATTTTAAAATTAAGGCAAAAAATATCACAGCTTGTTTATAAAAATTGTTGGAACTTGGAATACAATCTAAAGAATATATACGAAAATGGCGACATTGCCTTATTAAAGGATTCTTATGAACATGGTTGCCAGAGTTGGGAACATTTTAGAAATTTGACGAGCTCTACTGAGGTGGTTGCAAATAATAAAATAATAACATCGTAATATGTGCTTATATATGTGCATTTTTACTGTTATGAATATAAAATTTTTTCTTGCAATTAAAATCTGAATATACTAATTGTTTATTTGCCCTCTTATGTAATTTTGATAAATTAGCCATTATTTACTCTATTTGTTTTACATCATCATTAATCTTCAGACTAATTTTAAATTTAGTTTCAATGTGAATTTCTTTTGTTCTCTGCTTTCTATGTTTAAACTGACATCATTTAAAGCAACATCAAAAATGAATTTATTAAAAAATACATATGAAAAGCAAACAGAAAGGAAGAGATATGAAAATTTATCAGTTCAGTTTCATATATATTCTGTACAGTAATACCTTTGTGGGACTAATAAAAAGTACAAATTTACATACAGGATCTGTCAGAAAAATACATACAAACTTTAACGGATGATATCTATATATTGCTTTTAAAGCTGAATTATTTTACAATATGTAGTATGGAATTCTCTTAACAAGTTGGTAATCTCACATATAAGTGACACATGACACTGAACCAAGATGGACTTGGAGGATTTTGAGGGATGTTCTGTAGTACAGGAAATCGGTTAAGCTAGAGGTCCTTCATCAAAACATTGTGGCAGAATGTGCAGCAGTCCCCTCAGACACATCGACTAACTTTGTTCAAATAACTGCTCAATATTTTTCTACGTGTCTAGCTGCCAATGGCTACCGCTGTAATACTTTGAGCAATCTAAGTAACTGTACAGGTACATATACAGGAAGATGGTATTACACCTAGCTTAACCTCTCGTATGTATGATTTGATTAACTTATGATTAAGTTCAATACGAAAGCAGTACAAGAATTTTCTGAAGTAAATTTTCTTTAATTAAAGTATTTGCATTTTCCCGATGGGCCCTTTATAAATATAGATGAATTTCAGTTTAATAGGACCGACAGTCAGACCACAGCATCCGAGCGGTAAAGTCGATGAACACTTGCAGTTCAGTCCGGGGTTCAAATCTTGCCGAATGCGCTGGCCGCACGGACAGTTTCATGGTTTCCTGCAGTGTAATGTGTATAAGAGTCAGTTTCCCTGTGAAAGTCCTCCACGAAAGCATACCTTCTGTTAAGCAGATAGCACTCGAGTGCTTTGCCGTAATTAAATAAATCAAACCAAAGGCCAAAAACATTTTTTAGTAGAAGGAGTGTGATAAAAAATTTAGTTTTGATTCATGTCAGTATAAAATAGGGTACTTATGTATTATCCCAGCTATCATTTTTGGAAATTCCAGCAATAGTCACATAAGTGCCAATCATTTCTATGGAATTACTATAGGGCATAGTCGTTCATAATTGGCACTAAATACTTGGCCGGTCAACGGGATAATATGTAAGAACCTAAAACAGTATTAAAATGAATACAGTGCATTTATGTGGATGCCAATGGCCTCGTATTTAGCAGCCATTTCTAATTAGCATCTATGTTCTCCAAAGCTTTCATCATTTGAGCAAAAGATCTTATGTCAAACTTGTGAGTATCATACATTTTGTTGGTGGATCTGGAGCAGTGTAACTTCATATTCCCTTAAATCAGGGGAAAATATTCCATAATATTTGAAAAAAATATGTTTATTTTTTCATATGTCTAGCATTTTTCCAGTATTATACTCAAATATAGGACTTCGTGTTATATTTAAAATTTATATATATGTATCAATATACCAGAGCCTGATCTTTACGTTCCAAAAAAATCACATCGCAGGAAACTAAATTTGAGATTCACATTACATGGCATTGAAATTTATATAATTTTAATTTCAGCTTCAACATTATTTATTTCCTATATCAAATCTTAACGTGGACTGAGATTGATATGTCCAACACTTAGAAAACACTTCCTTCCCTGCAAAAAATATGCTCACCAGCGGCGAGCGGTAAAGTCGCTGGACACTGGTAGTTCGGTCTGAGATTCAAATCCCACCAACGTACTAGCTGCATGGGCATTTTTGTGGTTTTCCTCATGTGCAAAGTGTATTCGAGCCAATTGCCTTAGAAAGTCCTTCACGAAGGCATCCCTCTCCTTAGGCAGATAGCTGTCAAGGCTTTGCCCTAATCACATAAACCAAAGCCTGCAAAAAAGTCAGAAACAGATTATTATAGCACAGTAAACCTTTTCTTTGCGATCACCTCCGAAACTGACTACTTCTCGATATACAAACAAATTTTGTACTGAACATCTTCTCTTTGAGATGATAAGCTCTACACAAAATTAAAATTATGTAGACTGTTGGTGGTCATCTTAGAGAGGGTTCACTGTATTTATTAAAGGTCAGAAATTTATTCAAATATATCTAAAAATGCAAATGAATCAACAAAATTTGGTATTAACTACTTTGTTTCCGTAAGCATAATTAATAATAACTTCCGAGATTGGTTTAATGTGTATGATGACAGTTTTTTTGCATTAATGAATGTCATTTGATTGACAGCTATGAAACATTTCTATTGAGGAGGTGTTTTGCTTGGAGAATTGGTTTGGTTTGGTTTATTTGATTATGGAAAGCATGTAAGGTATCTATGTGGGAGGGATGTCTTCGTGGAAGATTTTCTAAGGAAAAATAAACTACCTGATGTTCATGTTATGCATTTGGAAAATCCGGTAAGTGTTCATGCAACCAGCCTGTCCATCTGGAATCAAACTCAGATCGAACTATCAGCGTTCTAGTGACTATACCGCTCAGCCACTGTTGGGCTATGCGTGGAGGGCCAGGAAGAAGAATAATTACATGCATTGAAAACTGAAATCTAAACTAAATATATAAAAATAGCAATGGAAATTCATTTATCAACACTAGTTCTTATTAAATTAAAATACTGCTTAAAATAAATTTATAAAGCTATTAAATGAACATATTTAAGAATGCATAAGAAGTAATAGATTAAGAATTATTTTTAATATTAATTAGTAATTTTCTTTTAAAGGAATTAAAAATTAAAAAACAAACAAAAGCTTCTTTAGACAAATTATTCTACTATTAAAAATCATATACTACTGGAATTGACATCCCACTTTATACAAAATTAAATAAATCCATTATTAGGTGACAAATCAAGTCGCGCAGAAATATTAAATATGAATACATTGATCTCAATTATTTAAAAATCTGAATGTGAAGATGTGAAATATTAAGAGAAAAAAGCTTTCGAGATTATTCGCTAGAAATATGACATCCTGAAAAATGAATCAAAAGGAGAAATATATATGTAATAATATATACACGCTTACCCACAGACTCACACACATATTGATACATATAATTTACACATGATTATATACTCAAAATATATGTATGTGTGTGTATACCCACGTACGCATATAGAGCGGAATTTTGTAAAGTTTGAGACATAAATTTATATTACTTCTTGAACAGTAAGAAAATAATACATTAAAAGAAAAAATTAAAATATCGCATAGCTATAGCAAATTTACATTGCAAAATAAAAATATTATTCATTCAGCGAACGCACTTCCAACAGAATGTAAACAAACGTCAGAAATGTGACTTCACTCATGTGGACGGAGTTAATGGCGACCCTCTCTGGATTGTCATTGGCCAAACTCAAGCTGTTGTCCTAGCAGTGTACATTTTGCTTAAGTGCTTCCGGCCCTTGTAGAGGCGCAAGGCGGGTGCTTTGTTAAATAAAGCTACTTAATAAAATAAAGCTAAATAGTTTATTTATTTACTTATTTATTTTTTAACGGTTGGGTGCTTTATCAAATAAAGAAAAAATATAAAAAATAAAAATAAATAAATCAAATTAAATACGTCAATAAACCTTTAAAAATAAATAAATAAAATAACTGTTTCTTGACACATAACTGGAAATTTTTCTTCATGTAGCTCATCCTTCGTTTCCGAAAATTACAAAAAAAAACTGTGAAAACCAACGAAATACAAAATCTGAAAACGTTTTAAGAACAGAAAAAAAAAAATTCACTTTTTAAAAACCTGCTGGGAACTTCAGAAAGCGACACACTTCATAATGAAGGACGGGGTCGCTATATATCGTATTTAACATTTCACAACATTTTCCGTATTCTCTTCTTTTAAACACTCTTGCTCTAATTATATTCATGTATCTTATTATTGGCATGGTAACATACTTCAAATTTAGGGTTTTCTTGCACAGAGTTTTTTCATGTATAATATGATGATATTTTATTCGAAACAACCTAAATCATTTCAGTCATAATAACATTCTCAGAAACACTGCTTTGCCATTCTGCACGGATGAGTTTACCAAAACTTAACAGTTAATTTTTTAAATGACTTTACTTTATCAATGAAATAACTCAAAAACGATAAGTTCTCAAAATATATTAAAACTGCCAGCAGTTTCTCTTTTAAAAATGTTTGAGTGAGCTATACATATCGTCCAATGGTAAATGAAGAAAGAATAAGCATAACATAAGCATGGAAAAAAACGAAGATTAACTGACGTTAATTTTATTTTAATAGGAGTGCTTTTAGCGCTAAGCGAGATCCTCCTTCTTTCGTTGCAACTAAAAGAAAGCTAAAGTTTCAGTTAAATGTTATGTTTTCTTACACTCACTGTTATTTGACGTGACATTCTTTCCCAACATGAACATTCTGTGCCAAATGCTCAGTAACATCATGTGAAAGTTCTTTGATGCGTCTTTGTAATCATTTGCTTGAACAAAGCAATTTCGTTGCTTTTCTTTAGTCATTTCTTCGCCAAAATATTCCAAGCATTTTTCGATGCAGGGTTTAAAATCTTCCTCTCTATCAGAAAAAAGAGATTTTTAGCCAAAAGAAAGGACATTTCGTAAGACGCTTCCACAAATTCAACATTTTCAAAATTCCGTTTTTCTCTTTTTTTTTCTTACTTTCTTTTAACCACATTTCTTTCCGTAACTCAGACCCAGAAATTAACTTCAGATTTTCTTCAAATTTAATTTAATGTTTCCTATAGGATCTGTTAAGATTATTTCTTATATTAAGAGAGAATGCTTTCACAAATAATGCAGAACACATTTCCCGAAGGACCGTTAGAAAATAAGAACTAAATTTCCCATAGTTCATTAAATTATTTCTTGCTATAGTGTTATATTTTCATTTTGCTCATTTTCTCTTGGATTGTAAAGAGTAAGTAAGAATATTAAAAAAATCAAGAAGTCCAGAATATCCTTAAATAAATTAAAGCAAATTAAAAAGTCCATGACTTGCGCTAAAGCTGCAAAGTAATAAACCAATAATTCATAATAAGAAAACTTTCCATATACCATCTCCAAGGAACAGGAAAACTATTTAGAACAATGAATGAAAACACTTCCTAGTTAGAATTTTAATTAATATTTAAATTTTTAATTAGTATTTAGTATTTTAAAATAGCATTTTCTAAACCTTCTTTGCTTTAAAAACATAAAATTCTGCTAAGAAAAATCTTTAATATCAAAACTATCAAAATCAAAAATAAAAATTTTTGAAGTATCGAAAAAGTAGCTATTGTCATTGATAACAGATTAATCGACTTATCAAGGAGATAAACCAATCTACCATCAATTAACAACAACTAAATTAAGACAAAGTGTTTCATCTTACTTCCAAGTAAGCATCGAATTATTTGCTAGGTCCAAATCCTAAGTCATAATTAATACTAAAAAAAAAAGGCATTAGTCCATTTAAGTAAGCATCTATGCATTCAGTTTAATTGTGTTCTTTTCTACTAAATTAAGAAACTTCAATTTTGAAGATTATTTGCTATTTATTTTAATTAACAGGATTCTTTTGGTTTCGAAGATGTTTCAAATATTGTGACAAACAAAACAATAAGAATCAAAATGTTTCGCTCACTCAAAGCCAAACCACCTGCATAGCCCCAAGCTTATAAAAATATAGTATTTACGACTTTCGTTTTCTCTAAATAGCAACAGCTTCAGAATTTTCATCATAGCACTGGCGCTGAATAAAGTTCCGTCTTTCAACTTAAAACGTCAGTCAAAGTGTCAGGACTGAGTGTTCGGTGCATATTCTTGGCAAACATATTCGTGAAATACTTGAAAGTCCTGATCTTGAACAGGGAGCTGAATACAGCTATGTTCTGTGGTAGAAAACTGTGGTTAGTGGTGGAAGAACTGTGCTTAAGAAGGATTTAAAATCCTCTTTTATTAAACCACAATTATATACAGCCACTTCCCAACTCGGGAGGGATTCAGAAAATAACGACCGCACTTGGGTCTAAACTGAACAATCAAATAATTTGAACTAAAGTTAAATAGAAATTAAGTAATCGTTGCTCACAGAGCTATAAACGCGAGGTTGGCCTCTATGCTAAAGGGTGCGTAGCAAGATTTAACTAATACTAACGCACTTAGAATTACTTCAATAAGTAATAGAGTAACAGCCCTAAGGCTTAGAATTTAAATACTAGCTGGTCGGGCGAACGTCGAACAGAGCAGCCGTGATCTGAGACTAAAACTCTCTCACACGCTGAGTAGTTCCTCGCTACCGTTTAAATATAAACTTGGCTCCACTTCAAATAGCATAAAGCTGAAACGCGCGCTTATTCTAACGGGAAATTGAAATAAGAACAGATAGAAAAAGGAAAATTAAATTAAAACTGTTAGTTTAAACTAAAACCTTACAAAAGAACTTAATAGAATCAAAGATCCCATTCAAAATTTCTTTTTACTGAATGATAAAGGACACAATACAGTGTCCTAAATGATCCTTTTTTATGTGTCCCCGTTCTCCAAGAGCTGGGTATTATACTTGGTTTGCATAATCTTTCTTTAGAACCTAGAGAAATAGGATGTGAAGATTAAATAAAAAGTAATTCAAAAATGTTTTTCGCTTTTCTAACACGGATAGAATCTTAGCATCCTAAGCATGGAAGGTTTTTAAGGGTCGAGAATATTTCAGTTAAAATTTCAGTAATGTGGGAAACTGCTGTTAAAAAAAATTCATTTCAAGATATTCATTATGTCCTCTATATCTGATTTTCAAACATTATCAAGTTCACTATATCCATACAAAATAACATTAAGTGTACAGGAACCTGGACGGAGCACGAAACTTTTTTCGTTATAACCTAAGATTCATTATAAGCAAAGTTTCCTGAAGTGGGACTTCACCATAAAAGAAATCCTTGTCTCAAGATAATTTAGCAGTTCTTATAATGTAAGTACTTACTTTATAAACATATAAAGTTTGAAATCATAAAATAAAAACACGTACTTAAATGGTTTTTCCCATTTTTATTACGTACTATTTGATGTGCATGTGTCAGGACTGTATGTTCGGTGCATATTCTTGGTAAACATCTTCGTGAACTCCTTAAATCCTGATCTGGAACAGGGAGCTGAATGCAGCTATATTCTGTGGTAGAAAACTGTGGTTAAGTGGTAGAAGAACTGCACTTGAGAAGGATTTAAAATCCTCTTTTATTAAACCACAATTATATACAGCCACTTCCCAACTCGGGAGGGATACAGAAAATAACGACCGCACTTGGGTCTAAACTAAACAATCAAATTATTTTAAACTAAAATTAAATAGAAATTAAGTCGTCGTTGCTCATAGAGCTATGAACGCGAGGTTGGCCTCTAAACTAAATGGTACGTAGCAAGATTTAACTAATACTCACGCACTTAAAAATACTTCAATAAGTAATAGCGTAACAGCGCTAAGGCTTAGAATTTAAATACTAGCTGGTCAGACGAACGTCGAACAAAGTAACAGTGGTCTGAGACTAAAAGCTCTCTCACACTGAGAAGTTCCTGCCTCTCGCTTAAATAGCAACTTGGCTCCACTTCAAATAAACATAAACCTGAAACGCGCGCTTATTCTAACGGGAAGTTGAAATGCAGGGCAGATAGAAAAAGGCAAATTAAAATAAAACTTTGTTAGTTTAACTAAAACCTTAGACATCTTCTACTTTCCATTATGTATATTTCAAAATATGATTTGAATTCGTGACTTTCTTTTACATTAAAAATAAACTTTAAATGTATGGGAGTAAAATATATTACTAGGTAGTAGATCAAAACGCAGAAAAACTGAAGTAGGTAAATGTCGAAAACGATGAAAAGAGGAGAGAAAGAAAAAGTCTATAGAAAAGAGTAAAATCCTTTTGCGATTAGGTTTTATTATTTAGGAAGAAAATTGAAATAAAATATGCTTACAGAATGTATTTTAAATATCCGACGGAAAAGAAATATTAAAAAGAGACAATTTAAGCGACAGAAATATAATTTCAGACGAATGAAGAAGAAAAAGCTCGCGACGATAAAAAAATGCGCATAAAAATGGGTAATATATGTATTTAAAACAAAACTGCATAACGTACCTGCGAAAGAGAACTTACATAATAGAGGTAAAAATGAAAATATATTTTCGGAGCACCGAGCGAAAAAAATCAATTTATATTTGAAAGGAGTATCTACAGTTTCAAAAGCTTATAATAATAGTAAAAGATAATGCAAAGAAAACTATTAAAAAATGTGAATTTAAACTTACCAATATCTCAAATTCTGCATAAGTATGTAGGGTTTGATGTTTATTAAATTACAAGGTATTTCTCCTGCCTCCTTCGCATGCCTTCGTGGTGTAGTAGTCAGCAGGCTCGACGCGTAACCGAGAGGTCCGTGGTTCGATTCCCGGCGAAGGTGTTGCTCATTTTCCATCGCTTCTGCTTCCAAAAAACTCCTTATGACTCTAGAACTGGCGCCCGAACTAAAAAGATGGTCGATGATGATTCTCCACCACCGGGATTTGGCGACTGGGTCCCCAAAACCCCAGTCGCCCTTTAAAAAGGGGAGTATCTAAAGTATTTCTCCCGCCTTCTTCTCATGCCTTCGTGGTGTAGTGGTCAGCACGCTCGACGCGTAACCGAGAAGTCCGTGGTTCGATTTCCGGCGAAGGCGATGCTCATTTTTCATGTTTCCTGCTTCGAAATAACCTAATGACTCTACAAACTCATTATTTTTATCTTTACTGTCATTTCCACTCTTGTCTGCTTGGATGGAAATTAATTAACGTATTTAAGAACAGAGTTCTCTAAATTCACGGTGTACTTTTGGCAGCGACTTCTGACAGTCTCTGAACTATTTTCGCCCAATTCTTAGGTGTAGTCGTTTTGGGCCTCCCAACCGTTATGGTGGTTAGTGACTCTGACTGTCGTACCGAAGGGTTCGGGTTCGAATCCGGAGAAGGCATGGTTGTTCGTAAATGTATAGTGTCTGTGCGGCATAGGGCACTTTAAATATTATTAGCCGAAAATCCTCTCGGGAAGTTGGTGGTAGAATAAAGATATGTGGGAGATCCTCGGATCTGTCCTTTCGGTGTGCTCTCCTTCAAATTTGGGGAAGGAATTGAGCAGAGTCGTACTGTCACCGGTATGTTGGCCAAGGCTCTTGAAAATGACAGGCGCAATCTTACACTCTTTGCCATGATGATATTCGTCGGCTTTCTGCGACAGCAGACAAGCGAGATTAGTCACAACGGCAACTTGATTCGGTTTTAGCCTTTGCTAACAGCATCGCTTACATGATTCGAGGGGCCGAAGACGAAACTTATAGTTGGACCTTACTGTTTAACTTGTATACTTATAACTAACTGCTTACGTTTTATCTTGACTTTTATGTTCCATTAATCCCACAAGGATTGATGACTTGTTTTATAGTTACATAAGTCGTGTGAGCTGTAAATTAAAATGCATAGAAAGCTTTAAACCTTCTTCTGAGTGCGGCGTTTTCTCACTGAAAGCTAAAATAGGATGACAAGTAGCCTGACTGTCCACACGAAGTCAGAATTTCGCTTTGAAGTAGATTGCTGCCGTACAATTACATAAAAGAATTAAGTGGGAGGGAGAGAAAAGTCTGAAAGGAATTGGATTTTAACGGATGCCCAAAAGGGTTTGCTATTATTATTATTTTTTAATTCTCACTGAACTTGCAGTCTACGAGTCTGCTGTTGCCCTTACTCCCGCTAACCCAATTCTCTTTGTCTTTTTAGCTTTATTATTAAGCATTATTTTCTTCGCACTTATGCCATATACCACAAACAACAAAACTACAAAAATTATAAAAGCAGCCTAGCAGTGTACGTTTAAGAATTACGATGTAGCATTAAGTGGTAGCATACATTTTTCGATCTTTTTCAGTCTATACTCAGTTCTTCATATTAATGATCAGTTTTCTTACCAAAATGGTTTTATAATTTTTTTCTCTTTTTATTTTTAACGTTTTGTGCTTACTTTATTTATTAAATATCACTTTCTTAGCTCTTATACCGCAAGTTCAGCAGCAAAATGACAAAATCTTTAAAAACAGCATATCTTTAGAATTTCTTAGAATTCACGATAGACAGTTTCTCACGCTGGAGATAAAAATGTTTTATTCTGTACAGTGTTGCCACTGCTTGTTTTCAAACCGTTCACTTTGTTAATTAATTTTTTTTTATTTTTACAAAATATGAAATTCGAAATTCAAAATTCAGGCTTCCAGTCTCTCTTGTTCGGATGAGAGACTAAGTTATGCAAAACTGGATGGTTCTAAATACAGTCCTTTTTTCACAATGCGAGAAACATGCATAGATTCATGGAGAAAAGTGATTCGCCGTTTATAGTGGACGACGCAAAATCCCGTTTCGAGACTAATATCCCATTCGGGATGACGTGATTTTGGGCTAAAAATATCTGCAAGTGGTTGATGAGCATCTCACGGAATGAGTAGGGAAAATGAGACTCGATAAAGTCTCGTTTAATAAATGGTAAAAATGATTCAATTTGGAAAGAGACTATTGACTTAAATAATAACAGTATTAACGCTTAAAAATTAGCGGGAAATAATAAAAAAAAGCAGTTTCTAACAGAATATGAAATTTAGGACGAAAAAGTGAAAAAATAAGAAAATATTTCATTTGATCTCGAAACATAACTCTCGGAGAATAAAAACTTCGTTTTACTCTTTTTTATTCGTAACAATAATATAAAGGTACAACGTAACTGCAAATAATTCTTTCGCTAATATTTTGACGATTAATTAAGGCAAAGCACAAGGAAGGAGGTACTACCTCAGCTGTATTATACCTCGGCTGAGTCCGCCCTAGGCCTCATCAAATAAATCTGAACATTTCCTTATTAACTGCTCCAACTTCGCTCTCTCGTCCGTGTTCAAAGTCGGCGACTGGACTTCTTTCTCCATCAACTTGTTCATTTCCAATTGCACAGCAGATTCCTGAAAATTAATTTTCTCCCCGCAACCTTTAAGAGAGGCATCCTATATGTTACATTTAATCTGCACATTTTCTGGTATTCACCTGCACGTGTAGGGTTACTTTTCCCTGCTTATTCACACTGTTCGCTTTGGGCGGCAATCACACTCGGCTAATCACGACACTATTTTTGTCTAAAACCTTTTTCCTTCGAGAAGTACTCTGCGCCCCTATATCCAATAATGCATATGCTGGTACACTGAAAAAAAATAAAAAGGGGACAGTTCTGTATCTTCTGTTCTACTGGGTCGATTGACGAAATTCAACTTGCGTTTTGCATGTCTGGAAAGTGCGACTTAGGATATGTATTAGATTTATATATAGCATTGTTTTAATACAGGTATTTTGACACAAAATCGGTCTTTCTCTGAAATGGCATGCTAATGTTTTTCCAATTTCGATTCTACGACTCAAATCATGCCAAACTGAAAAGTTTTGTAAAAGTCGCACGAGTAGTTTTTAAAGAATTAGCTCTCAAAATTTTAGCTCCTCAGTGTCAATTGAATTTGGTGTATATTTATTAATCTCTCTTTTTTATTAAACTTATTTGATTCTTTCTTTCACATTTCGAAATTTTGGTTCATTCCAAATAAAATTTGCCCATTCTTTATGATTTATTTTTAAATAATTTTTATAAATTTTTCTAAAACAATTTTGATTTATAACTTATAAAAGTTTTACCATTATCTTAAAGTAGATATATTTCTAAGCATACCTGCAAAAAATTGGAGATTTTTGTTCAAAATTTCTGGAGATAGACATGAATTTATATATTGATGCGTTTTGAAATTTGGCATGTTTGTTGAAAGTGATAATAACATCAAATATGGTTTTAGGCACTTTGTTAAAATTATTTGAAGTAGGAACGATGTGACTTTTTTTCCGCTCAAGCACAATGTTAAAAATGGGTTGCCATATATTAAAAAGGTCGCCAAGTGAATTATTCTTGGCGCAAACTGAAAAAAAATCCCCCAAATTAAATGTTTGAATTTCTCCGTAAATTTCGCACCGAATTTTACAAAATTCAATATTTAGGCATAATTTAAGTCGTAGAATCAGAATATGGAAAAAACATTGCTATGTTGTTTCAGAAAAAAAAACCCATTTTGTTTCAAAATACCTATGTTAGAACAATGTTATATATAAATTTAATATATATCCTAAGTCGTGCTTTCCAGACATGGAAAAACACAAGTTGAATTTCGTCAATCGGCCCAGTAGAACGGGAGATATAAAACTGCCTTTTTCCCCCCTCCAGCAGTTTGCCTTATTTTATAGAATTTGAATCAATAGCAGTGACAATTATTTTATGAATACTGTATTTAATTGATTTTGAGATGAATATTTTTTTTCTCTCAGGTAACTATACTCTAATAAACTCAACTTTCCTCTCTCTACTATCTGCAGAAACATGAAACGTGAAGTATTTTTTGCTGTTATTAGGGTTAGTTGAAACCTATGTCAATGGGGATTGGAACGTTTGGTTTATTTGCATTTTTCTAATTATGCAATTTAATTTTTCCAATTTAATTAATTATTAATTTTTATAATTTGCATTCTTCTATGTATGTAATTTTAACCCTAGAAACATACATTAATAACATAAAGATCCTACCGGAGTTTCAATATAACATACAGTATTTCGATTTGAGAGGAGGGAAAACCGTATTACGGTATCGATTTTGAAACATGAGTGCATCATACTGCTGTGTTGGTTTTACGTGCAAGCCTCATGAGAATGCTTACATTAATTTGTTGTTTTACATGTTAGAAGAAATTTCAAGAAAGCTCAAAATTCTCAACTGTGCGGTCTTCGACAAGTAATCTATAGTTGCAACGAACAAAAGAATTGTGCGGTCAGCTTCAAGATACCTATTGCTTCACAGCCAGTTAATACAACAATCTATATATATAAAGGAGAAATTCTGTTTGTTTGTCCTCTAATAACTCAGACACTATTACAGCTGTTGTCACCAAACTTTCTACAATTCTTTTCTGGGCTCTGGAAAAGATGGACGTCTAATTTTTCAAAAAAAAAGTGGCTAAAATCAGAGATATTAATTAAAAAACCGGAAAAACGATAATTTGCTCACTCATTTTTCCGAGTGGCAACAGTCTCGCAAGCTAGAGATTGAAATCTGCTTTATTTTGAAAGTTGTTGCCACTGATCGCTTTCAAATCCTAGACCTTGTTAATAAAATTTCAGAGTTTTACGATGAAATAAAAATAGCATTGCTGAAGATTAAATACATTATTCCCGATTCCAAAAATTCGTGGGAAGCCATTTCGACTGCTGCCATCTTCGTACGACTTAAATCAGTCGAAAGATTAATTAAAAACTCTGAAAGCGCTAATTTTCGCACTCAGTTTTCCGAGTGGCAAGAGTGTCGCGCGTTGGAGATAAAAATGTTTTATTTCGAAGTGTTTCTACTGCTCGCTTTCAAATCGTAGAGCTTGTTAATTAAAAATTTGTAAGTTTTGCAAAGTCTATAAAGAAAGAATGTTTGTTTGTGTGTTTATTTGTTTGTTCGCGTTATTGATTTCTAATCAATTATGATCAACATTTTTGCCACATTTAAATCGACTAAAATTGAATACAGTTTAAACATTGGATAGAACTTGAGCTTTTGTGATCATTTGATTAGAAAGACGAAAATCATTAAAAGCTGCGTGCCATTGTTGCTGATATAATGAGATATAATTACCTTATTTTGCCGTCGTCGAAATTTTTTATGTGGGTTCTATATCGCGTCCGAGTGAAAAATGTATGACTATGAATCGTATTTTTTGCATCGTTATTAGAGAAGGATTACAGCGGTATCGTTCTCTGTCTTGTTAGATGTATCACTCTCAATCTAACTTAACTCGCATCGGGTGAAATAAATAGTACAAATGTGAACAATAGGAGCAAAGTAAAAAAAAAGCAGTATCTCTAGAGAAAAGATTTAAATTATCCTCACCGAGGAAATTAATGGGATATTAGTAACTTTACAACTTTTCAATAAAGGCAAAGGAATTTTCTACGCTTTTGAATTGGTATATATTTAGGAAAATAAATTATTATCATTAGAAACTGCTTTAAGGATTTAAATTAAATCAACTTGAAACTATAAAATCATGCATATATATTGTAGTCATAGTGAAAAAAAAAGAAAGCATTTATTTTCGACGGATTTTTATCAGCAGTTACAAACTTCTAAATAGACATGCCAGGTTATTACTTACAATGTAGTTAAATCTCTCTCTCTCTCTTTCGATTTAATACTAAATACTTTTGTCTATATTTAATACGAAATGCTTTTCGTTACCTGATAAAATGTCTAAATTCTCAGAGCAGCACTTCAGAAATGTATAATTACAGTTATGATTTACATACCATAGTCCTTCTAAACCATTTTTAGAATCTTACAAATGATTCGAGTTTTCACTTCAAAAAACTTTAATTATCGTAGCTTCGTTTGCGTTTAGATATTGTAGCAGTTATAAACTGAATGATCTTCAATATCTGCTTACATACTTCCTAGCTAATATAATAAACAACATTTAATGACTGTAAAGTTATTTAAATTCATTAAACAAGATGAACTAATGAGACGATTATTAAATGATTGAAACTGATGATGAGATGATTATTAAAAGCAATATTCTTAAATACATTGTCATTATTTTAGACTCAGTAATTTGATTGAGGTTTAGTGCATAGACTGATGGGTCTGATATTTAACCCATAACAGTTAACGGATAGTTGAAAGTTATCTTCCGAATACATCCTTTTAAGTGTCATGCTCTTGAATGAGTAAATGCCTTGTGATGTAAGTTCGTTTATATTTTGTGTACGTATACTTTTATCTATTTAATTATCGTATTTATTCCTTATTCGCAGTGTGTCTTATTTTATAGTAATTGTACTGATTATCTGGCAACAGCAAAAAGTCTTCCAGTTACGAAAACGCCATTAGAGGCACTATTAATCAAAATGGTGCCATCCATGTAGAAGAAAGAGTATGATGTTTTGGAATGCGGCAAAACGCCATCATTTATAGCCGGTCAAAGACTTTCCCCCAAAATTTGGTAAAAAAGCACCACATTGTTACGAAATCGAATGGTAGGTGAAGCAGTTTCAGGACACAGGATGCTTGTGTAAGAAAATCAGCCCAGCAACTAATGAAATGTTTTTACGAAGTCCCCTAAAATCTACTCATCGTGCGACACATACGCGCTCAGAAGTATCCAGAAATGCACTTAATTAGCTCTTGGAATCTCCAATCGAATAATAACTAGATGGCACCCAGCTGTAGCTAAGGGCATTAAAAATTAATGGCATTAATTTGGCATAATATGCATATTTTATAAGATGGTGGTACATAAAAGAACAAAATTAGAATCACTGGCAAGACTAAATCAGGCTGATAAGCATCACATCCAAGTGGGCCAGCTACTCTCTCCGTAAAGGTGTGCTGCGTGTTACGAAACATCTACAATCCCGACCATATACCTTTCAGATGACGCAGATGTTGAAAACCTTCCAACAAATCGTTGCATAAAGCTTTCTGTGACAATTTGTAAAACATGCGGGAGGCAAATGGTCTCTCGAACAGCCATGTGCTTAAGAATGAAGTCCTTTTCAGGTTTGTGGCAAAATCAATTTCTTTAATTTATTTACGATTTTGGGTCACGGCATATCCACATGGTGTAATGGAACATGAGGCGTGATTCTCCAAAGGTGAACTTTTTCTGGTCCACTTCCAGCAGCTGTGTTTCTGGTCCTTTATCAATTAACAGGTATCAATCAACATATCAATAACATGTAACATCTGGTATCAATTAACAGGTGCATTTACCAAGGTCTGCTATTGCAGTGGTTGTTTCCTCAATTGGAGGAAGCTATTCCTGGCTTTATTCTGCAGCAAAGACGGTGCTCCACTACTTTGGTATAAAAACGTGCGCCAGTATCTGAACAATTCCCCTTCACAGTGGCCAATAGACGCTAGCATTTATTTCGTACAGGTTGTTCAAGTAAAGACAATCTCATCACATACGCAGCAGCAATATGGACATTTCCAATGACAGAGCGCAAAAGAAGATTATTAAATTTAGTTCAGCGACCATTCCTATTTAACATAACAAGAGCATACGTCACAACCTCAACAAACGCCTGAAAACACTCGCCAGAGTTATTCCTTTACAAATAGAGACTCAAGCAGAAGCATTCTTAACCATTTTATTACAGCTAAAGAAGACCAGCAAAATTCGCAGATACCATTTTTCACCCTTATGAATGTGAAGAAAACCCCCCAAAACACCAGATACATTCAGCCTTCAAACTCCATAACCTCCACTGCAACTTCAACCAACCTCCTCCTAACACCAACATAACGGCTTTCACAGATGGATCCAAAACTGACAATAAAGTGGGTTACGCAGCAACAATCCGCATCAAAACCAGTCTCAGCTCCAGCATTAGCACAAGTTCGCTCGAAATGGCAGGGACACCTGAGATCAAATAACAGTGTCTATCAGGCCGAATTAATCGCTATTCGTCTCGCCATCAACCACCTGCTACGAGACCCAACAGACACTATTCATATCGTGACAGACAGTCAGTTATCTATATAAGCTATTCAAAGCTTCTACACCAACTCACCAATAGCACAGGACATCCAGAAGACCATAAGGACAAGTAATAAGCAGTTCGTTCTCTCATTGACCAGAGGCCATAATAGTTGCGAAGGTAATGAGAGAGCGGACTTGCTTGCAAAACAGGCAGCACTCGATGAACTCGGGGACGGTTTAGACATCTCCTGGCCACAACGGCATTAAAATCAAAGCTCAAACAACTTGCAACTGAGACATGGCAGCAAGACTGGGAAAATGGTACAACAGGATGACAAACTTACAGCTTAATACCGAAGATAGACGATACACGCGCAGCATCCAACTACATCTTGACACAATATATCTCAGGTCATGGCCCTTTCCCTAGATATTTTTTTGAAAGAAATTTTACATCTACTGATTTGTGTGTATGTGGGGAAAGAGGCGACTCTGACTATTATGTCTGTCATTGTCCACTTACCGCCAACCTACGCGTCAAACACCCTACTAAAGTGGGAATGGAATTCAAATGATTCCTAATCAACCATCAACACACCTACAAAAGCATCAAACTAATCATAGACAAGCTACGATAAGAAGAGAACTATGCCACTCATAAGTAACAAAACTGACGCAATGATGAATACCTAGCAATTTAAGTGCCACCAAACAGCTATTCAAAGAATCATGACTGTTTGCTAACCTCCGCTGAAGAACGACTCCCAGTCTACTGCTTTACGATTTAACTATCCATGAGACAATCTAAAGTACTCACTTGCTTCAAATATGATGTTCAATAGGGAGTACTCCTATCCTCAGTCATCACTATTTAAGTGAGTGATCATTGTCAATTACCAATGCCTTCAAACTGCCCAAGCGCAGTATCAGTACTCTCAACTCTGACGCTCAGATACATGATCTATGAACTTTGAACTTTACATTATTATCTGATGCTCAGAACACAAATTGCTGAGAAAACTTCTTTGCACAATGAACTCTGTGCAAAATGAACTCTGTGAAATCTGTGAGCAATCACACAACGACACCACCAACACAAAAATAACATAGCATTATGACCCACGTCACACCCGCCTTCCCAAATGCTAAGCATACTCCTCCAAGCATACCACCAAATGCCAAACTTCAACACCCAGTTAATTGTAGCATGTAATCTGCACCTTAATTCCTGCATACCAATATATCTATCTATACCTCAATTACCTGCACCCCAATTTATATACATGTGTGCTCTTCTTTAATGTAATTTACTATGTCAACTGTGTGATGTAATGACCCGATATGTAATATTTTGTCTTTATATTCAATAAATGCCAGAAAAGGTTAGTGCAGTGGGGCACACCATTTTTGTCTATGACTATGTTGTGGTGCCTCCTGCACTTTTTCCTGTCCTGTCCTGTACAAAAACTTCGCAAAGTTACAATTCCAAGCCCTCATAATCCCGTTAATAGCATGGATGCTGAGAAAACGTTTAGTATCTGTGACATTGCAGTTACTAAAGAAATAAGTCAAGGAACACCAATATTGAGACTAAAACTATTGCATAAGAAAGAACACAGGGAAGACAATAGTGAGACTGAAAAGGTAATAGCTTTCGATTAATTTTTGTCGTGCTATTGTAGTAGTTTTTTTGATAACAGTAAGTTCGAAAAATGATTATTTTTATTCAAATGAGTTCACATTTTAACATAATCTGTTTCTTTAATTCAAATATAAGTTCGCAGACAGCTATGTCTAAATTCGACGATCGTTAGACATTCTCATTTCATGTTGTAAAATAAAAGCCGTAGTACTACTAAGTAAGCAAAAGATTTTTCTGAAATCCTCTCGTAGAATATTACATAAATCAAATTCAATGAAGTATCGGAACAAAATATGGGGTAATGTAATTTTTTAGTAAATTCCTTTCACTCAGAGACTGGGAAATTGCTTTCTTAATTAACATCAAATATGAAAAAAAAAGATTTAATTAAACTTCGTATATCCATGCAGAAGCGCCTGTTAATTTTGTACTTGCGTATTTAAAAGGATTATTCTGGTGTGAAATTTCGACAGAGTAGAAAGGACGCTTTTGAAAATTGTGTTTAATTAGAATTTTTGAGTTTTCCTGTAGTATAAATTTAAATAAATGCAAAAAATAAAAACGGATTTTTTATGCACGATGTGTGTATTTAAACAGCGTATAAGCTTACGTATGTGACAGTAAATATTTCATTTTTGATTTAAAATGCAAAGTGTACTTATATTTCACCGTTCCTTAGCAAAGTGTATGTTTACCTTTTCTTAGAAAACAATGGTATAATAACCGAAATAAGAATAAGTAAACGTTCCGCTATTCTTAGATGCATCGCTTTTTATATTTTTGAGCGTTTCGAATTTTATTTCGTAAATAGTCTTACAACTACATGTCATATTAAAACAATCATTTTAAAAGCTTCTTTATACATATGGATTGCTTAAATTTGATATAAGTATATCATATCTATGAAACGACTAAAATTTTTTTAGGTATAGCTAAATGTGATATATTTTTGCGGAAAATCTGAAATTGTAAAAGAAGCATATGTAAATATCTCATCAAACGTTGTCAGGACTGAGTGTTCGGTGCATATTCTTGGCGAACATCTTAGTGAATTAAACTGAGTCCTGATCTTGAACAGGCAGCTGAATGCAGCTATGTTCTGTGGTAGAATACAGTGATTAAGTGGTAGAATAACTATACGTAAGAAGGATTTAAAATCCTCTTTTATTAAACCACAAATTATATACAGCCACTTCCCAACTCGGGAGGGATAGAGAAAATAATGACCGCCACATGGGTCTAAACTGAACAATCAGATAATTTAAACTAAAATTAAATCGAACTTAAGTAGTCGTTGCTCACAGAGCTATAAACGCGAGGTTGGCCTCTAAACTAAATGGTGCGTAGCAAGATTTAACTAATACTAACGCACTTAGAATTACTTCAATAAGTAATAGCGTAACAGCGCTACGGCGTAGAATTTAAATACTAGCTGGTCAGGCGAACGTCGAATAGAGTAACAGTGGTCTGAGACTAAAAGCTCTTTCACACTGAGAGGTTCCTACCTCTCGTTTAAATAGAACTTGGCTCCACTTCAAATTAGCATAAAGCTGAAACGTGCACTTATTCTAACGGGAAGCTGAAATAAGAACAGATAGAAAAAGGCAAATTAAAATAAAACTTTGTTAGTTTAACTAAAACCTTACAACGTCTTGTATGGAATTGCCTTCCTCTTGCTGTTGAATCGCTAAAATGACATGTTTATTCAAACAAATCAGTTGATTAATAAAATCAAGTAATTGTCAATTCATCTTTTTTTAAGTTTACATAATCCTCACCTATACTCAGATAGATGTAATTCGTCGTTATTACGTACTCTGACCATCGAGAAAAACTTTCTTATATTCCCGGAAAATACAGTGTTTGTTCGCGAAGTAGTAGGATTGATTTTTTCCGCCAAAACGTGGGGAAGAAGAGGGATGTTACGGCTTTGATTAGGTTGTGGGGGATCATAGTTACCAGAGAACCAGTCACCAGTCGTCTCCAAGTCTTCACGGAGTGTAGATCGAGTTTAAGGTGATTCCCTTTCAAGGTGCTTTGTCATCTCCACAATGAATCATTCGTTAAAGCAGCGTTAAGCGGTGAAGTGTTTGCATCAAACTGTATAAAATTGCGAGTGAAACCCATGACATGATCAAGATTGCGTAAGAGGACGTAATCCCCTTACGCACGTCCGAGCTTTTCTGTACGGTGATGGCATGGGTCGATCGAGTGTTTTTGAGTGAAAAAATTGTTGAGGAGAGAAGAGAGCAAGTTGAAGATGAGCAACGGTCAGCACGCCCTTCAACGGCAAAAAGTGACGGAAACTTAGTGAAATTGCGAAATCTTTTGAACTCTGCCCACCTCAATTCAGAAAACGAATTGCCCGCATCTTCTCCAGGATCATTATTTCTCAAATCATTAAAACCGCACTGTCCCAAAATTGGACTAGAACATTGCAAAATAGTACTGTCCCTAAGCTCTTGCAAACGACAGACGTAATCTTGTACTCTTTGCCGAATTATTTCGTGGGCTTGCTCTGATGTCAGACAGGCGAGACTGGTCACAGCAACAACAACAGGAAAAGAAAAAAAAATTAGTAGGGAAAAAGCACCTTCGAGAAAACATATTATTATAAACATTAAATCTTTCAATAATTTAATTTCCGTGTCAGAATTCGAATAAATGGAAATACGGAAATCCTAGTTCCTTGGATGTCTTATTCGGAATTGAAGTTATTATATGATTCTCATTAGTGAGAGATGCGATAAATTCCCAAAGTACTTTTTGTGGGGTTTTACTTATTTAGTTCAGTGTTCAGTCTTTGAACCCCACAAACACGAACAAGCGAATAATCGCTTTAGTGTATTAACAAAGACGTAAGAATTAAGAAAGGTTAACTATCCTTTATTTCTCAGAATAAATACAATCAGTTCCTAACTCGGAACGCGCAGCAAAACCTCCACTTGGGCTTGAATTTAAATAATTATGAAATTAAACTAAACTAAGCTTAACTAAAGCTGACTGAAGATATATAGCCGAAGCTATCAAGATTCTAAGTAGTTGGCCCCTAAATCTTAATTAAATCGGCGAAACCGAACAAGGGCCTAAAGTATGGCCGAGCGTAGTAAAGCTAAGAGAGACGTAGCCAAAAGGCAAATGAGCCTAGTTAGAAACTCAGATTCTCTCTCTCGAAGTCGGTGAAACATCGACTTAAATATTACTCTTTACTCATTTGCATTAACTGCGTTTCTGAAATTAAATTCTGGTAGGAAATTGTAAGCTGAAACTAGAATAGATAGAAAAGATGCATAAACTTAAAATAACTGTTAATAAAATTAGGATAAAACTTACATTTTCTTCATTAAATATGTGAAATTGGTTGGGTAAGGAAAAACGCTTGTCTGTGACTTATAATAAATTAAATCTATTAAAATGACTTTACTTTGTATATATAGTTATATAGTTAGGTATAGTATATATAGTTAGGATATAATTCTTGTTTTAAAACTATAATTCCTTTACTCCAACAATTTTGTTTTTGCTTCGATTAGATAACTCTCGGAATATGTGTCCAGTACCAGTGCTTGTGAACATGTACTTAACGATTTATTCTTTTCGCCGGCTACACCAAAATAACTGATAGCTTTACAGACACATAGCTCTAAATTCTGTATAAGCTCTATTTTATATATTCCTCTGAACAGAAACAAAGAAACGTGTTCGCCGATCAAATATAAAAGGATTCAATAAATATGACAGTCAAAATAAACTGTAGTGTGCCCGTATTTCTAAAAATTCTTTAAATGGACGTTTTCGAGATAAAATGCTAGACGTCTGAATAAAAGTTTCGTATTTTTCTGTTCCTGTTCATACGATCAATATTTAGGCAAAATTGTTTTGACAATTCAATTTCAACCTACTGAAGCTTAGTAAACACTGCAACGTCTTTCTTGAGTACACTTTGTAAAGACATATTAAACAGATACGAGGGTAAATTTTAGTAAATGCAAAATGAGGTATTTAATGAAAGATACCTAGATCTCAACAAAGAGAGCTTTCAGGACTAATAGTAAATGCATATTTGTTTATCGATACGAAAGTTAAAATCTAAAATGCAGTATCATATCCAGCATTGATTCAATATAAAATTCTATCTATGCTTTAGCGTTTTTATGTGCATCATTCGAACGGATATCGTCTGATAATGAATCAACTTTAATGAGATAGCTATTGTATTAAATAAGTTTAACTTATTTAGAATAGTGTATTTGAATTTTAGAACGAATTATGTTCTCTAATATAGAAAAAAAATTTAGCCTTTATTTGGTTTCGTAATGAAAAGGTAAACGAGAGATCTCCTTCAAGTAAATTATCGCAGAGTAAGTTTTTTTTTTTTTTTTAAAGAAGCTAGACTTCTCTATCTAAATGTGCATTTTCATTAGAAATCAGCAAACCAATAAACGCAATAAATCAAACAAATAAACGCAAGCTCATCTATATGCATAATGTTTTAGTGTTTTAAGTTGATGTTTGCAGATAAACCGTGCAAATGAACTACTGAAAGCAAACTTAGATATGCAAAAGAATGTATGCTGTGTGGAAAAACACAAATTTCTGTGTGCAATATTATTGGCATTTCTGTATTTTGTTTCTAAAGTGCTCAAATGCAAAATATAGAAACATTTGGGCATGGATAAATTTTGACCACATTCTGGGCAAAAAATTCCTATGTATCAGTTTTAAATTTTAAAAGCGAAAAAGGATGTTGGGAGATATTTTTAAATAAATGAAGTGATACAAATTTGTAGAGATTAGACTTATCTTGAAGTAGGAAACATGAAAAATGAACAATGCCCTTGCCGGGAATCGAACCTGGACGACCAATCGAGTACGCTCCGATTGTGCTACCATTACACTGCGAAAGCATGCAGAAAGGAGGGGGAAACTTTGTAAACTCCCCCTTTTAAAGGGCGACTGGGATTAGGGGACCCATTCGCCAAATCCTGGATCATCATTCACTGCCTTTTAGTTCGGGCGCCCCATTAGAGTCACTAGGATTGGTTGATGCTAGAGAAGTGAAAAATGAGCAGTGCCCTCGCCGGGACTCGAATCACGTACCTCTAGAATACGCGTCGAGTGTGCTACCGTTACACCACGAAGGCATGCTGGAAAGGAGGGAGAAAATACCTTATAATTTTTTCACAAATTGTTTTTGTTACAATCATGAAATGTCGCAAATGAATATTGACACGTGAGAAGTAATTTAATGCAAACCAATTGCAGTTTTAATTAATGTTTTTAACGCTTTATGCAGAAAAAATAATTCACAGCAATATTAAAATTTATTCAGAAGTAGATTTTGCCTTAATAAACAGCAAATCAGAATTGATAAACAATTTTTGATAAAATTATTCAAAATAGTCGACATTTTGAACCTTGACAGAAGTAGAACTTAGCTGCGCCTCTTTGCTGCTAAATATTTCATAATGTCTCGTTTAGACTTTTCCCGTCCTTTTCTCGTCAGCACGAGCCTCATCGCAGCTGATATCAACCCTAATTTCAATCTTGAAAGTGGAATCAGTATTTAGTTCTAATACACAGTTTATTCATAATGTCGCTTGGATACAGGTTGTGACTCTTTTTACGTCTCAACTCATAGTTGTTCATCATGGCAAACGCTAGCAGTGGTCTCTCATTATCGATGGTGAAAACTGGGCTGAATGTCACAAAAATTTCCATACCTATCCTTCTTTCCTTTTCCTTTTTTGCATTTGTTTCACCGTGAGCTCGTCAAACGTCTAAAGATCCAAAGATATCTTCGCTAGATAAGATGAATATTTTGTGAAACGTAGATGTATGAAGAGTGTGATAGTATGAGCAATGTTTTCTTGTTCTATTCTGATTTCTTTCTATTGTGATACGCATTTGCTTGTAATATCTACAGTAAAGCCTGCCTCTGTCAGCCGAGGCTGAATTAACCACTAAGCGATATAAGCAACTGCGTAAGGCATCAAGGAAAGGGGACACCAAAAAAGGTCCTTAGGTATTCAGCAAAGGGGATACCATAAAACATTCCATTGCCTCTCTTACCATGAAATGCTTAGTGCAGCAGCTATACGAAAGACGGAGGAAAGATGGAATGAAGGAAAAAAAAACTAGCATGTGGGGGCAAGAAAATCTTTTAAATGCTTAGGTCCTCTAAAAGTCTTATTCTGGTTCTACTGACATCTAACCATATACACCTATGGTTGTGGGCGGTGATTTGCCACCTTCGTGGAAATTGCCTTTCTTGTCAGAGATAGCACATTTCAATAAATTGTGCGCTTCGTGAGACAGAGATATAAAAAAGTTAATAAAAAATATTAAAGCCATTCCTTGGACTTCCCTTCTTTCCCATCATCTACAAATTCGCAAAATGACAATTTCAAGGAGTATTATGTTCTGTTTGGAGAAATTGTTTTTACCAGTCTATTCCACTCACAACCATACTGAAGCTGAACGATCTTCTGTTTTGAAATCATTTTCCTTTCAGTAAAAGCTGTTTTAATAATAGTTAGATCTGTGTTGATTTGACGGGCGGTTTTAATGATTTGAGAAATAATGATCCGTTTAACGTTTTTTTGCAACACAAGCAGTTTTCATTCATTTCGTATAATTCAAATATTCAATTGATGTGGATACAATTTTTGGAATTCAGTGCACTACGATTATTCTTCTACAGTTTGAGCGAAATGCAGTTTTTCGACACGTAACAATCCGTAAAAGAATTTTAAGTTTCAATGGCCATGCAACTGATTTACAAAATATTAATGCATCCTGTCTACTTTTTAACAGATTCAACTGACCATAAACATTTAAACTTATTTCGTATATGTTTCCTCTGATGCCGATATTATTTATTTTATACCGATTAATTTTTCATCTAGAATTTAGTCGTAAAAAGGTCTTGCTATTTATATTATTTGCGTGCTGGACAGAGAAGATAAATTTAAAGATAAAGAATGGGCATGATATTGTACTGTAGTCGGGAAATATGCGGAAGTATTCTGAAACACTTTCTGTAATCTTTCTGACATATTTCTCCATAACTATATATTCCATTTCGAATACTTCCATTTCGATACTGAAAATCGTCTTTGGGAAAAATTATTCCATTACATTTTGAAAAACTTTTTACCTTCTTCATATAAATGCAAGACCTTCTTTCATTACTCCGATAACAACTCAATAGTTTACTTTCCTTCGAGTTTTTTATAACTGAATGCATGTCTTCTCCTTCTACTCTTAAATTTGAAACACATATATGTATATCCACATATGTGCGCATACTTATATATTTAGCGAGAATACTATTGCATCTGAAATAGTGAGATCCTAAAAAAGTTTCGCTTGAACATTTCAAGTTAAAAATGGAGGCCATCTGGAAAGAAAGTAAAACGTTTAGTGAAATAAGTGAAGTAAAGTGAAACTTTTTTAAAGTTGAAGCGAAATAAAACTGGAATATATATAAAAATAAATATCATTTCGTAGAACCGAATTTGGAGCGTAAAGTTAGGTGAAAGTCTCCACCGTCACATAGAAATATGATAACTAAGGCGAACGTTATCCGCAAGCGATAAGGGATAAACTGTTGCTAAAACTTCAAATATAATTTTATTTCTAGACGAGTGACTGCTGGCAAAGCAAACGCGAATCCGAATTTTAATTTTGACATTATATCTTTCAGTTTGAGCATTAATATAATATTTCGAAAGAAAATCATAGAAGAATAACTACTTAAAATATTTTTATCATTTTCAATATAATTTAGTTTTAACTATTTGAAATAGAAATATAGTTTGCGAGGTTTATCTGTTTATTTTTATGTTTAACTAATAGTTCATATTAAGTTTGACTATTTTCCTGTTACTCGCTTTTCAACCACGCTTTTTATGACAGAATGTAAATGAGATAGCGAACGTTTATTCTATTTAAGCAACAGTTTCGAAAGTCAGTTTTAGAGTGTGTCTGCCTATTCCAGGCCACGTTGTGCTTTGAATATTAGGGACTTGGGTTAGCGACGTTGAGTGTTTCTAGCCATTTGGCTTTGTCTTGCGGGTTTACTACAAACCAGAGCCTTTTCTGTGCTTTAAAATATTCTGTGAGCCATTAGGCTGATCTACCACACCTTGAAATTGCTATTTGTTACGTATTTCTGTACGAAATTCTGTACCAAATTCTGTACCAATTCTGTTCCATTTTCTGTACCAAAAGCCACCAAACTTCACCGTCCTGTATTATGTTTAAACAAATTAAATAATGAAGAATCTGCCTGAATGTTTCTCGCATTGCGAAAAAATAGCGGTACCTAGAGCCATCAAATTTTGAATAACGCAGTCCTCCATCAAAACGTGTGCATTTAGAAACCCGAATTTGTTTTATTATCTCTTTCATATTTTCTAAACCTTTAACGAATTTTTGATTAACAAACTCAACGATTTCAAAGTGAGTAGTGGCAACACTGTACGGATAAAACATTTTTATCTCCAAAGCGCAAGACTGTCTGTCGGAAATTCTAAGGTAGGTTGTTTTTAAATATTTTGTGTTTTGGCCATTTAATCGAATTTTATGTGAAAAAAAGCATTTTTTAAGACAAAAAACAAAAAAAAGTATTTTGTAAAGCCATTTTAGTAAGAAAACGGAACGTTGTATGATGAACTGAGAAAACACTGAAAAAGATAGAAAATATTAAGCAACACTTTCCAGTACACCAGACTGCCTATCGGAAATTCTAAAAGATACGCTGTCTTTAAATAGTTTGTGGTTTTGCAGTTACATCGAATTTTATGGGGCGTAACCACTAAGAAGATGATATTTAATAAATACAGTGAACATACAAAACGTTAGTACGAAAATGACAAAAAATATTTTTGTAAAGCCATCTGACTAGGAAAACTAAATATTCTAATTGATCTGATAAACTAAAAAAAAAGACTGAAAAAAATGTATGACAACACATAAGGCTGCATTGGGAATTCTAAAATCTGACACCTTTCAAGTACTTTTTTTATTGGCATTTAGTTAATTTTTTATCTTTTGGAATTTCATATAAGGATTTAGCTTTGCAAATGATGCATATGAATACTATGTAACTTAAAGATGTTAATTAAAAAAATTAAGATAGCCAATTGAAGTTAAATAGAAATTCGACGAGTGCTTCGTAATTCATTCACTTCTGCACGTATTACAATCATATAACCTACTTTCTACTTCTCCTTAATATAATGTCTAGCTTAGAAACAAGCTTTCGTGCATTTCTATCACATAATTTATTAAGGAACTGAAAAATTTATGTGCTCTTTTTTAAGAACATTGATATGTGTTACCGGCAATGCATAAAATTCGGCGTTCTATAGAATGCAAAAAATTGGCCGGCAATGTATGAAACTGTAAGCATTTTGTACATTTCTTAGGTATTCTATAGAATGCCAAATAACAAAACGACGAAGTAATTTAATCCATACAGTTAATACATTCATTCCATGATTCCAAACATTTCATACATTTTTTCTGAAACAAGAAAGGCCATAAATATTTTTTTTTGTACAACTTTCTTTTCTTCTCGCCACCTAGACGGGAAAGTAGTGGCTTTGACCGTCGTACCGAAGGGACTAGTTTCGAATCACGGAGAAAGCATGGATGTAAATTGTCTGTCTGTTCACAGAACATTCTCCTTATCATCATACTTTAATTAAGGGTGGCAGTAGTGACCAATATCATAAAACTGGACAACTTATAGACACTTGCGCATTTATTAGTGGTCTGTCTGCTTGTATAGATTTCCATCGGAGGATATAATTCTGTGGAGTATTATCTTGGCGGGCATCAGTGAGTTCCGGCATTTTAGGATATTCAAATTCGCTGAAACAACATTGTATTTGGCGTACATTTACTAAAAACACTCAAGCGATTTCGAGGGCAACTACAGGTCCCTCCTCATCAGGAGAACAAAATATCTAGAAAGGGAAAGAAACCTCAGTAACGGCTTTTTATACTCTAGGGTAGAACCACGCGTGAGGAGCCAACGCCATCTATCGGCAAAAATAATCGTCAAGAATTATGTTAATAGAATTTTAAAAGCGCCAGGAAGGACTGGATTAGACTTAAAATCGTTCACTAAACTTGCTAAATCTTTGTGAATATGAAAAGCCTCAAGAAAATCCAATTCACCAACGGAGGAAGCTTTTTGGATAATTTTTGCAGATCCAAAGCCAAAATTATGATAAAATTTCCAACTATGCTAGGCTATTGAAGACTTGTTAATTTCGCCCTTTCGGACATAAGATTCATGTTCCTTGATACGAAACTTTAACGCTCTTTTTGTTTGGCCAATATATCTCAAGCCACACTGACACGATATACTATAAATTCCCCAAGAATTAAAGTCAAAAACAGAATCTTTTAGAGTCGAGCCGTGAATTTTATTGATAGGGAGAAATTGGCCCGAAAATTGAATTTGTGGAGAATCCGTGCAACCTTATAACTAACAGAAGGATAAAATGGAAGCACGACAAAGTCATTCAAATTATTTCTAACAGTGGAATATCTTCTATGATGGGAATCTGAAAACATTTTAACAGCTTTATCAATGATCAAGGGAGAAAATCCTCGGTCAATAGCAACTGCTTTTAAATAATTAAGTTCATTGGTAAGCAAGGATTCTGTAGAACAAACTCTCTTCTATTGTAATTTTAGGATATGTTTAAAAATCTGTAAGTTTCAATTTTTTTAATCCACGTCTGGTGGAAGATAAATGTAAATTAGCCATCGTGTTCAAAATCGCAACGAGAGTGTTTTATAAACAATGATGAAAATTCTCATATGAATAACCTTAAATTTTCTCTACATTTCCCACAAATAAGGATGACCAATTTAAAGCGCTCATGCCAAAAGTGGTGCATTGCATTATGAGTGGCCGTAAAATATCAGAAGTGCCCATGAAATACCAAAGAATTTTTTTTAAATAGGAATAAAATGTCTGAAACAGATTTGATTTTAAGGCGATGAATTATTGGAATCAATTTTAGTCAGCAATTTAAACAGTCTAACTTATAATGCAGTATAACTTATTTATTATTACAACTTATAAAGTTGTAAGGTTTTAGTTTAAACTAACAAAGTTTTATGTTAATTTCTCTTTCCTGTTAACTCTTATTTCAACTTCCCGTTAGAATGAGCGCACGATTCAGCTTTATGCTAATTGAAGTGGAGCCAAGTTTTGTATTTAAAGGTTAGCGAGGAACTTCTCAGTAGGTGAGAGAGCTTTTAGTCTCAGATCACTGCGGCTCTGTTCGACGTACACCTGACTAGCTAGTATTTAAATTCTAAGCCTTACGCTGTTGCTCTAATATTTATTGAAGTAATCTAAGTGCGTTAATATTAGCCAAATCTTGCTACGCACCACTGATAGTTTAGAACAGAGGCCAGCCTCGCGTTTAAAGCTCTGAGAGCAACGACTACTTAATTTCTACTCACTTTATTTTAAATTATTTGATTATTCAGTTTAGACCCAAGTGCGGTCATTATTTTCTGTTATCCCTTCCGAGTGGGGAAGTGGCTGTAAAAAGTGGTTTAATAAAAGGGTAATTTTAAACCCCTCTTACGTGCAGTTATTCTACCACTGACAAGAACATAGCTGCATTCAGCTCCCTGTTCGAGATTAGGACTTTGAAACGGTTACGCCAATGTTCGCCAAAAGCATGCACAGAACACTCAGTCCTGACAAAGTCAGTATTTAAAGTTATTTAGATTTATATTTAGTGAAAATTATTTAAAAGCTATATAGAAATAGTATTTTGAACAGTGAAAATTTTAAGTAGTAAAAGTAAAAAATAAAATTTAAAGTACTGAAAAGGTAGCCATTGCCATTGATCGTAGATTAATTGACTTGCCAAGGGAAACAAACCAATCCACTACGAAATAATAGTAACCAAATTAATAGATGGATATACAAATATATATATATACACAAATATTTTATATGTTTATTTTATATATGATATACATGTTATATAGACTTTATATATATATATGTTATGTAGACTGGTAAAATATATATATACCAGTTTGTTACCCAGCTCGATGGGCTCAATATTTTTATTCTTATATGTTGGTAAATTGCGCAATTTTTTGCTTTAAAAATGATAGTATTTTGTTGTTCTTATGTTCCTGTTAAGGTTTTTATGCCTTTAATTAATTTGCGTGCTGTAGTTGCAGAATTATCAACATTTTAAAAGGTTTAAATGGCACTAGGCCTAACGATACCGCCATTTGTTTATATTTGAAACTCTTAGTAGTCTCCAGGTTTAGGGCACCAACTTCAGAGTCTTCTTGTCCAGTGGAGCCAAAAGTTAATTTTCAACTCGGTGCATCGAAAATATGGTCTTCTGCCCGTTGGCGAATTGCTTGTTTTTAATTGTAAAAAAAAAAAAGTTTTTAACTGCCTTTGGCTTTTTAGGGTTTTTTACATTTTGCCATTTATGATGAAGATACTTTAAATTTTTATATATTTTTTCCTTGCCTCAAAATGAGAACTAATGAAATTCGAAGAAATAAGTTTGAATAGTGTGCAAAAAATGTGCATAATTTAATAGGCCGCGCAAGGAAGTCGTGTGGTGTACAGATCAGATTTTGTAAATATATTTTTGTCTGTTTAAATGTTTGCTAGATGTTTTAATTATTAAATCTCAACAATGGTAAGTACAAAATTAATATATTTCAAAGTGTTTTAATTTCAGCGACTCGAAGTTTCAGCCATCATAAAATTAGCAGTAAGTGCTGCGAAGAAAATAGAAAAGACGACAGAAACACCTCTAAAAAGGGGGAAATTATGAAAGAGACGAGTAATGTAGAGCTATAATAAACATAGGATTCAAAATCAGCTAACAAAGTTGCATTTTTCTGTCTTTTCTTTTCTCATTTCTCTGCTTCTAAACAAATGCTGTCCGCAATAACAAACTGAAAAGAAGATGAAGGGAAACAAGGAAGCTAATTTTGAAAAACTCGTTAAGAAACACATGACGTGCTGTGAATATTAATATCGTGCTCAATGATGTTCTTGGCAGAGGCGTAACAAGGCAACCGAAAACATCCTGCCTGAGTCCCTAATTGCTAAATTCGTTACTTAATTTTGTTTCAGAACCTCATTTGTTATTTAATTTGTGACTTGAGAACAATAATTGATGCTCTCTTTCTGTCGAATGGAGAGACTTTTTATATATATTTCTTATTCTTTGCACTCTCTAGAGTAATTTGGAATGATGCGCGTGTAACATCGAACATTACGCAAAAAGGCAAAATGTTGCAAAATATATCGCTTTCAAAATTACGATGAAAATTTAAGCCTCTGCGAAAGACAAAAGGATATTTTTGAACAGAAACGTGCAATGTTATTGAATCGTGTGTAATATATTTAATTACATTTCTATCAGTAGTCACACAAACCGCTAAAAATTAATTAACTAATTTAAAAGCTTTTAGAATGCTAATTAGTAGTTTGGGAGGGCAAATCAACAGAGATCTAAGCAAAAATTACGTCTCTCTTCAAATAAATATTAAGTTTATGCCGAATATCCGAGAGAAAAGAAGCTTATTTACAAAGGCCGTAAGCTTTTATGCGCTTCTGTTAATTCTTTATTTGTTTTTTTTTCTCTGTGTGCGTCAACTTGAAGTAATATTTTAGATTCGTTTTATTACATCTTTACTGCTCACCATCCATTCACAAATAGTTGGAAAAACGGCCTATATATTTTATTTCCGTAAGTATTGCTTTTAAGTGTGTATTTCCATTTTCACTTTTAAAATAAGGCAGAGAATTGTGTAAGGTTTTAGTTAAACTAACAAAGTTTTATTTTAATTTAAATCTTTCTATCTCTTCTCTGTTTCAACTTCCCGTCAGAAGAAGCGCGCGTTTTCAGCTTATGCTAATTTGAAGTACAGCCAAGTACTATATAAACCAGAGATAGAAACCTCTCAGTGTGTGAGAGCTTTTAGTCTCAGATCACGGTCATTCTGTTCGACGTTCGCCTGACCAGCTAGCAGCTAAAATTATAAGCCATAGTGCTTATTACGTGATTGCATATTGAAATAAATTGAAGTGCGCTAGTATTAGTATTTCTTGCTACGCACCACTTAGTTAGAGGCCAACTCCGCGATTTAGCTCTGTGAGCAAGGATTTAATTAAATTTATATTTAGCTTAGTTTAAATTTATTTGATTGTTAAGTTAGGCCCAAGTGTGGTCTTTTACTTTCTGTATCCCTCCCGAGTTGGGAAGTGTGTAAATAATATTGATTTAATAAAAGAGGATTTTAAATCCCTTTCAAGTGCAGTTATTCTTCAGCACAGAATCTACACCAGGACACAGCTGATTTCAGCTCCCTGTCCCAGATCAGGACTTTAAGAAGTACTTCAAAATGTTTGCCAAAAATACTCACAGAACACTCAGTCCTGATAATTGTATGAAGATTGTTTCAATTCCGTGGATGGAGACGTTCTGAAAATATAAAAATTACCTTTTTAGGACCTATGTAGAACAATGACTAAAATGTGCATTACACTTTGGTAAATTAAATACGTGCTCCATACCCTTAGAAGCAAAACTTCAAGTGCTACTTACGCGGAGCTTTTCCAAAGCGAATTTATAATAACTTAGATCAATTTTTACATGGAATTAAATTCGAAGATTGGGGTCACCAACAGTCGTTTTGCGACAGAGTCTAACCCAGATATTCTGCAAACTTAATCTGATTAACTGTCTTTGCGGCAGAAGCAAACTGTCGCGCTGATAGAAATAATTGAGAGAGGATTACCTTTATTTGTAATACAGTCGTTACCATTTAATTGTCACACTAGCTACTTTCCCATATATGCCGAAGCAAATTTTCTTAATGATGTATAGATATCTGTTGTGTATCAGAGACATGCTGAGTCTTTGTCAAATATGAATAAACGAACTTAAAACATTTCTACTTCGTCTTATAACAAAACGATTTGGCTGTAACCGAACTATTTATCGAATGCCATCTAGTGGCGATCAGAATTATGCTTAATGCCCTTAGTATAATACTATTTCCCATGGCGACGACGTTTATTTATGCATGTATTGATATATGTATTTATACTATGCCACTTTTATATTATTAGACGAGCTACTTAAATTGAACTTTACTTGTTATAAAATACTTAAAGTGTAAAATTATGCAAGGGTATCTGTATATTTCTGAACTAAATTAATTATATATACACATACGTGTGTGTATGTATATATATATATATATAGAGAGAGAGAGAGAAAGTTGACAAATATTCTATTTGTTGTTGAAAGAAAAAAACTAGAAAAACTAGTAGAAAAAACTGTCCGTAATGCTTCAAAATTTATACCATCTAATACGGGAAATGAAATATATGAGAGAATTACTTAGAGATTGTAAGAAGCATGATCCCTTACCTATTTCCATTTTTATGAATTTGCAAATTTTATAATATACATTTGGAACAGAAAAAGTAAAAAAAGTTGAAAATACAAAAACAGTGAAAACCAAAGTTAATCTTTTTTATATAAAGCTCCAAACAGAACTTGTCAAGGGAAAATAGTTCTGAAGCTTTAAACAAAGTCAATTAACTGAATAACAAAAAACGAGTTTCATTCCGATCAACTCACTGAGACCTCTATCGTCAATTAGCATAATGGTTATTAATTCTAAAATTTTTTTATATACCATTCTTCAAAAACTCTATACATATTTGAGGCTCTCATTGAATTGGTCTCTTTTCCCTACCTATTTTTGTTGTCCGAACAAAAATAGAAACAAATTATACAAGGAAAATAAAAATAATAATAATAAAACGCTGTACTAATTACAATGTAAAGCTCAAATTTTTTATCGAAAAATTTGATTGTCAAATGTAAAGGCCACTGTATATATATTTTTCTGCTAACCAAATAAGGGCCACTATATATATATATATTCACCTGGTATATAAGTTTCAACTATTTTACGTATTTATATGTATGTATTTATTATTTCTTATATAAATTTGCCTTATTTTTGGCCTTACCGACGATTATAGACAGCCTAATCACACTAAATCCCCTAGCGCTACATTTCAAATCACAGATTTTTCGGTTTCAGACACATACACTCTACTATCCATGAAGGTGCTGCGATCGCAGACGATGGAGGAGGAATCTTAGCAGAGCTCCTATCTTAGCAAAAGTTAGCTTTTCAAGTAGACTTATACTTTTATGTAACTGAACCCCCAATCTTTATTTTATATTTATTGTTTCCCCCATCATCACATCTATTCAGCCTTACCAAACACACTCACTACACACACCTGAAAGACACTATTTATTGTAAATGAACACGGCTTCCTCCCCTTTTGACTACACTCATGGATTCAATCTAATTTTAGAAAATTTTCTGCTTCATCTCCTTTTCTCTCTATAAGCCCTTTTCTCTCTCTCTCTACTACTTTTCGGCCATTTATTTAAATTTTATTTCCTCCCATCTTTTTTTCTGGCCTTTTTGAACTAGTATAAAACGTACAAAGTTCCTTTATATTCTCCTCTGAAATACGAAATTGCCCCCTTTTCTATATAGCTTTCTTTCGCCCATCGGTGCAGAAAGACTTAGCGGGTGCAAAACAAAACATCTGTCTGTCTGTCTGAAGAGGGCAACTTAAACAATCAGTCGATCTCCCAGCTATGATGAGACAGGTTGGTTAACCATTATTATGTCTCCATAATTCTAACGTTAGTTCTAAATGTTAGGTGTTTCTTTTTAGTGCATGTTTATAGAAGAAAGGCTTCAGTGTGGTAAACTTTGGTATCTGCTGAGTAGATTATTTGTTATGTTGCTTAGCTGCGTCACAGGACTTAACATGGGGCAGTAAACAAACAGAAAAGGGTTTATGTCAGCAGTAGTGCTGAAATCAGATTCATTGCGAATTATAAAAATATCAAGGAAAGAAAGGGTGTAAGCAAAAAATGGCTTCTTTTTACTATTATGCATTTTGTGCTCTTAAAGTTTGTTCCTCAGAACCTTTGCTTGCTAATAAACTCAGTTATTTGAGATCAGTTGCCACTAACAGAGGATTTTCTCCCGCAGTCATCGATAAATATCTTCAAACCATTTTCAACTTACACCAATGAAGACAATTCCGCTATTAGAAATAACATTAATAACTTTATCTTGCCTCCATTTTATCCCTCTGTAAGTGATAAAACTGCTCGCGTCTCCAGAAGTTCAATTTTCGAGTTATTTTCTCGCTTATCAATAAAATCCATGATTCGATTCTTAAAAATTCCCATTTCTCGCTTTAGCTCTTGGGGAATCTATAGCATATCGTGTCAATGCGGTTCGAGACATATCAGCCAAACTAAGAGAGCGTTAAAGTTTCGTATCAAGGAACATGAATCATGCCCGAAAATGGGAAATTAACAAGTCTTCGACGGCTAACCATAGTTAAAAATTCAATCGTAATTTTGTCTTTAGGTTTGCAAAAATTGTTCAGAAAGTTTCTTTCATTGGTGAACTGGACCTTATTTTATTGGATCAATATAAAAGTTTCTCACATTCAAAAAGATTTATCTTTTTAGTTAATGACTTTAAGTCCACTCCAGTCCTTTCTAACGCTTTTCTATTAACTTAATGTTTTCAGTTTCTTTACAATTTTTGCGAACAAATGGTGTAGCAGATATGCCGAAATGCAGTTTTCTTTCTGAAATCTTGAAAATTAGTCTCGATTTCTATGGATAAAATGTTAACCACTGCAATATATTTTTTATTTGCAAGATATTGCCCTTTCAGAATGAAGGGGGTTTGTTTTTTATAATATGACATTGTTGAAACTTTAATTTAATTCTGAATGTTGCATTCTTTGAAACATCATATATCCGCTGTCTTTGTACTTACAGTAGCGTATTTAGGCGTTCAGCAGTTCAGCAACTAAACCTCTTCCAGTCAGTTATCTTTGGTTGTTCTTTTCCTGTTTATGAAAGATGGTCTACAGATTAGAAATGCCTGCTTTATAAAATAGTAACACTTCAAACAACAGAGCAGAAATAGCACCTGTTACATTTGTGTATTTATATTTCAAATTCTAAATCCCTCCAATTTCATATTCCGCAACAAAATTATCGCAGTTTGAAGCCTAATTATCTATATAATTGTTGCCAAATACCTTTTCCATCTTCAATGCAATTTGTAGGACAAAGCAGCTAATCTGTGAAAATTTCTTATTTGTTAAAAAAAGTAATGAAATTTTTCCTTGCATTTAATAAAATCGACGATCCACGGAATTCCATGTACTAATTTTTTAAAAAAGTTAGTTATTATCCCAGTATTTGGATTTAATTTTTCTAATATTTTAACTTTTAGAACTATGAGACAATATATAATGAGATAATTTTAAATTTCCTGGGAAAAGGAATAATCATGAAATAGCAAAATACATTTTCTCTTGAGATCATTTCTTACCACCTTACCTCATACTTATTCAAAACATGTAACTTATGAAGACATATTCGAAATTTCTGTGCTACGTTTTCAGAATAAGAATGAGGCAACAGAGCAACTTACAAAAGAAACTTCTGTAAGAATTTAACCAGTCTGAAGGAATTAATTCAATTCTCTTAACTTTTATAATATTACACGTATGAATCTCTTTGGGGAAATTCTTAACAGCTGTTTATCATATTAGATAGTATTCGATTCAGTTTTAACCTTACAAAAATTTTGAAATATTTTTATAAATACTTTAGAGAAATAGTAGATAGGTTTTATGCCTGTGTTCATAGTACAAAATCCTATAATTTATTTTGTAGGAAAATATACAAATCGTGACCCGGCAACAGTGATTAAAATTAATGATACTGTAATATGGTTGGTACGCTGATATAAAAGAAAAAAAAATCTCGAAAGGGCTCAGATTTTAACGGTCGTCCAATCTGTTTTGTTAAGGTTTTTCTAGGCTCTCGTCGAGTTCGCAGGCTACCAATCTGCTGTTATGCTCCTGATGTTCATAATACTTCTTCTTTCATTTCATTTCTTGCATTTCCGTTTTCATTTAATTATTATTTAATTATTTTTCAAGCATATATAACAGCACTGCACGTTTTTTGCACTTACGCCACATAAAATTCAGCTGAATAGCAAAACCAACAAATATTTAAAAATAGCATATCTTTGGAATTTCCGATATACATTCTCGTGCGCTTGAGAAAAAAATGTTTTAATCCGTATAGTGCTGCCGCCGCTTGCTTTCAAATAGCTCAGTTGGTTAAAAATTCATTAAAGTATTACAAAATAGGAAATGTAAAATTCTAAATTCTAAATTCGGATTTCCAGGTGCCCACGTTCCAGTAGAGGACTACGTTATTCAAAATTTGATGGCCATAGGTGCCGTATTTTTCCAAATGCGAGCAACATGAACATATTCATGCAGATTCTACATTATTTAATTTCTTTAAAAGTAATACAGAGTGATAATATGGGCTAGGACTGTTATATATGCTTGAAAAATAATTAAATAATAATTAAATGAAAACGGAAATGCAAGAAATGAAATGAAAGAAAAAGTATTATGAACATAAACCACAAAGAATAAAAATTCCGATACGAGTAATTATTTCGCATTGACATATTTTAATAAATGTGATAGTAAAATATGAAGCTTATAGTTTTTCTCTTTAAGAATAAGTTAAAGGAAATTAATTTTGCATTTACTGCAGAAAAATACCATATTTTGCCGCGTATAAATGACTCAAGATGGGAATGGAATGATAATAAGTGTTTAATAATCTAAGTCCTGTATTGAACATAGAGTAATTCTTTTGTTAGAAGAAGTACTGATGAATTTACATACCTGACATGAAGGCAAATATTTCGTTATTAATGAAACATTTAGTTTCAGGCAGTAATCTGTTATTAATATTTAATTAGAGATCCGAAATTGTTCCGTTAGATTCATCATGAAATTTTATTTAAAGAGGTAGTTTCAATTCAATTTCTTGTAACAAAAGCTTCTTGCAATTCTTTGGCTTTCGACCATGGGGCCTGAGGACATTACTTCTTTACATTATCTTGAGTTATTGACACATATTAAATATCATAAAACTGGTGAAAATTTACTTTTCGTTAAGTTATTTAATGAGAAAAGATGAATTTATAAATGCAGCTGTTCTGATAACTGCGCATTATATGAGGAATGCCTGCATATAATTTCTTCACAATCTACGACTTATAGAATATTGTTTATGAGACTGAAGTTGATATTTTAATTTTTTCCCCCAAATCTAAAAGTACTTTATGCGCGTTTTCTCTTTCCGAAAATTATCAGTTACCTTAGGCTTAAACAAAATAAGTTTGAGAAAATACCAGTTTGAGATTATACGTAGATTTTGGCGGCTGAAGTTTTTCAATTTAAATGTTACAATTTTGGAAATGAATAAACTCTTACAAAGTCAAACATTTACGATTAATTAAAAAGGCTTCATTAAAATAAAAACCCAAGAATTTCTTCCTTTTCCTATATATTGTAGAGCCTTTAGGTTATTTAGAAGCAGGAGAGATGAAAAATCAGCATTGCCCTCGCCCGGAATCGAACCACGGTCCTCTGCGTTACGCGTCGAGCGTGCTGACCACTACACCATGAAAGCATGCGCAGAAGGCGGGAAAAATACCTTATGTACTCCTTCTTTCAAACGGCGACTGCGGATTAGAAACCCCAATCGGCAAATCGTGGTGGTGGATAATCATCATCCACCACCTTTTTAATTCGGACGCCACTTGTAGAGTCATTAGGTTATTTAGAAGCAGAAGACATGAAAAATGAGCAATGTCTTCACCGGGACTCGAACCACGGACCTCTGGAATGCGCGCCAGCTTGCTGAGAACTGCACCACAAAGGCGTGCAAAGAAAGAGGAAGAAATACCTTATATACTACCCCTTTTAAAGGGCGACTGGGGATTAGGAAATCAAGTCGCCGAATCCTGGTGGTCAGGATCATCATCCACCCCCTACCCTTTTTTAGTTCGGGCGCTACTTGTAGAGTCATTAGGTTATTTAAAAGCAGGAGAGATGAAAAATGAGCATTGCCCTCGCAGGGTACCGAACCATGGACCTCTCGGTTACGCGTCGAGAGTGCTGATCCCTATACCATGAAGGCATGCGAATTTGTATATATATAAATCTTTATAAAGCTTCAAAAAGTTCATTTTATCCACCTCCAATAGTTTCCAGTTTAACCACCTACACTAAAGCCTCACGAAGATTCAAATATGCAAACTGAACACGAATAATCAACGAAATTTGATTTTACCGTAAGAAATGAATTCTTCAGAAATTTAAATGAATGATATGCAGTGCACTGCTTAAAATAAGACTTAAAAGGACTATAAATAATTACGTAGACATATTTCATACCTCCTTGCTGCTATAAAAGTCTATATACTTCTTTGACTGCGAGCTCGAGTTCACCTTGTTGATTCATATATTTTTAAATAATTTGTTACAGATTCCAGTATTTCATTGTGGTTTATCCGTGCTATTTGATCCTAACTTTCTTCTCCCTATTCCATTCTCATATCATTACTAAGCGCTTAAATGTCATAAACATATTTCGCTTTTTAAGAACTGAACGCTGGTCATTCAATCCGAGGTTCAAATCCTCGAACGTGCTGGCTGCGTGGGAGGTTTCGTGGTTTCTCCACGTGTAGCGTGTATACAATCCAGTTGCCCTTAAAACATTCTTCCATTCCCTTATGCAGATGACCCTCGAGTGCTTTGCCACAACCAAATAAACCAAACCAATAATCCACATGCTGATGTTCGTTTTGTTCAAATCCTCAAAAACCTCAAATGATTTCAAATAATAACTAACTTTGCTACATTTTTATTTATGCAAGCTTCTTGCTTAGCGGTGTCAGGAATCACTTTTGTCTAGCAATGTAACAGTATTAAGGTTTCAGTTCCATTCTAAGCTTGGACCCACCAAAGGTCTTTAGTCGCTGAACACCGATAGCTCCGACCTGAGTTAGATTCCAGGCGAACGGGCTGGTTGCATGGGCGTTTTCATGGTTTTAGCCATGTGTACCGTATATACAAGCCAGTTTCCCTTAGAAAATCCTCTTCGAAGGCATCCCTCTCCTTGGGCAGATAGTCCTAGTGTGTTTTGCCATAATAAACTAAACCAAACCATTCTAAGCTGTAGCAACATAAATCGTTGTTATGTGCTTGTTCCAAAACTCCGAAATATTTCGTCTTCATATTGCATTTTCAGGAAAGATCTTCAACGGATAAGCTTTATATTTGATGTTACGCCTTGCTTCTCAGAGTCAATCGAAAAAGTTACATTTGGAGGTAACTGTTTTGAAGTAATCTGTTCGATGTTAGAGAAAGATTTGTGCAGTGGTATGGTATATTGCCATGTAGATGTACAGCTCTTTTGATAGATATTCCTTTTCGCCCCATAATACCTGACACATTATAATACAAATGTCGTTCTCCGTCTGAACCATCCCGATAAAAAAGTCACTGATGAAAACGGTACAAAGAACACAGCACGATGAAGAAAAGTTGTCGTACAAAGTATGGTAATGTAAAAGAAAACAAGGACACAAACATCTCAGTTCTAAAGCATCGCAATAGAAAACATCGTGGTAGAAAAAAAAAGTAGTGGCTAAAATTCTCTGTTTTAATTCATCGTTTTCATAAAACCTTCGCTCTAAAAGTTAAAAATGCTTAAAATCATAAGGTGATAATGTATCACATGATGATAACAGCAACACGTGCGAGTTCAGAATCTAATGGTTTCAAATGTATGTTCGTTCATGCCATAGGTAATGATTTGCAATCGCAAGAATTCTAAGGAATCTTTTTACTCAAATTATTCTAGACTTTTTCGAACTTATGCCATAGGTATTGATCAAATTGTTCTAGACGTTTTCGAACTTATGCCATAGGTAATGATTTGTAACTGCAAGAATTCTAAGGAATCTTTTTACTCAAATTATTTTAGACTTTTTCGAACTTATGCCATAGGTAATGATTTGCGACCACAAGAATTCTAAGGAATCTTTTTACTCAAATTATTCTAGACTTTTTCGAACTAATTAATAATGTTTATTTGAAGAGTTAAAGAAACAAGATTTAAAAATCGGAAACTGAGAAGAAATTGCACTTACGTGTAGTAATTAATATACCTTTGAGCTTAGATAATTAGTATTAAGATTCATTATTAATTTATCTATTTATTTGTAAAAATGCATTATTAATTTTTTTTGGAAAGTATGCTATAAAAAGAACAGAAAGAAGAAGATTAATTCGACAAACTTATATTTTTCATTAATTTTTGCTGTTCAGTTTATCCATAAAGCTTACGCTTTTTTTTCCAGTTTATTAATCTTCTTAACGTGTAATATTACTTGGATGCTGATTCTTTGTTATGCTAAAACATATCAAAATACCTATTTAATATTGCAATGGGAAAATATTGAGAAAACGGGTACATGAAAACGAAGTCATTCGGAGGATAGAAATTTAAAATTATTTTTAGAAATCTAAACAGGAATGTTTCAGAAGCGAGATAACGCTTTTTAACTTTCACATTCACGTTACTTTTAAAGCACGCTAAAGTGTTATTTAAATTTTTTTGTCAGCAATTTTATTCCAAAAAGTTTTGGATTATTTCTTGAACATTTATGATTCATTTTCTAATGAAATAAAAATTACATTTGAACATATTTTTGAGACATACACTTTTTAATTAGTAAAAACTGAAATAGTTTCCTTTCCTGCGGTCATAACCCACAGCTAATGATCTCTGAGAAATAGTTAACCTTGTTATTTCATTATTAGTCCAAAAGGGCGAATGTGATATTAGTCTGGAAAACATGATTTTAACTCGTCCGCTTATAAGCGGCAAATTAATTTTCAAATTGTTGCCGCTCAATACTACTGCCCTGCATTATCTTTAAAGAAATTAAATAATAAAATTAAGTAGCTGATGATACTTGAAAAAAATTTCATCAAGTTATTTTTATTCTATAATTTAGTTTCCGCACAGTTCGTGGAATTTTGCTTAATAATGACTTTATACAGTGTCCCACAAAAGTGATGGGACACTTGTGCTTTACAAAAGGAAACTGTAATAAAATAAATTAAAAAAACATGTAAAACTTTTTTGTGGGTGTGTTTCATACTTAAATTTAGTAACAATTATTACACGACATACATTTTCTCAAAATATTAAAATATTAATTTAATAAAAATACAATTGTTTAGAATGGAGCAAAAAATGGCTCACATAAGTGATGGGACACTTACTTTTACATCAAATATTTATCCAAAAATTTTACTTTCTAAAAGGTTTTAATATTTTGTTGGATTTCCTTTTACTTTTAAAACATGATTTAATCTTCTTGGGATGGATTCGACTAATTTTTTTGTGATTTCTGGAGTGATTTTACCCCATTCTTCTTGAAGCACCGATTTTAATTGTTGTTTTGAAGAAATGGTGTGTTTGCGAATTCTTGATTCCAATTCTTGCCAAATATTCTCTATGGGATTTAAGTCTGGAGATTGTGGTGGTGTTTTTATTATTTCAGGACAGTTATACAGCAGCCAGAGTCTAACGTTCAAAGCAGTGTGCTTGGGGTCATTGTCCTGGTAGAATTTAAAATCGTTATGAAGGTTCAATTTTCGTGCTGAAGATTTCAAATTTTGATTTAATATGCCAATATACTTGTACTGATCCATTATACTGTCAATAAAAACAAGATTACCAACTCCAGCGGACGACATACACACCCATACCATAACTCCTCCTCCACCATGTTTTACTGTTGGCACTAAGTTCTGTTTGCGAAATTCTTCCCTGCGTTTTCTCCACACCAAGATTCTACCGTCAGAACCAAATGTATTAAATTTACTCTCATAAGCAAATATAACTTCATTCCAGTAATCAGAATTCTTATTTATGTTGGATTTTGCGAAAGCCAGTCTGAGTTTTCTATTCTTTTCACTTACGAAGAATTTTTTCCTGGCTGCTCTATCGGGATATCCAGTAGATCGAATTACTCTTCTAATAGTCTCAGGATTAACAATTACTCCATATAACGCTTGTAAATCAGCAGCAACTTTAGGAGCACTCATTCTTGGATTTTTTTAATATTTCGAACGATAATTCGCTTTATTCCATTGGATAGCTTTGATGGTCGGTCAGGTCTTCTTCTATCCTGAATCATATGATTCTTTTTATATCGTTTAATGATATTGAAAACTGTTGAATGACTCAAGTTAACTATTTCAGCAGTTTCTCTAATAGATTTTCCACGTTCAATATGCCAATTAATAACTAATTTTCGAATTTCAGGCAAAGTTTCTTTTCGTTTAGCATTCATGCCTGCACAGAGCTAAAAAACACAAAAATTCCAAAACAAACTGGAGAGAAATAATGCAGACGATTTTATAAATTATTGCGAATTGTTTTTGAGTAAAAATAAAAACCCCAAAAAATATTTTTATCGCTTACTTCAGACGATTTTCGTTACATAGTCTAATGGTAGCCCATCACTTATGTGAGCCATTTTTTGCTCCGTTCTAAACAATTGTATTTTTATTAAATTAATATTTTAATATTTTGAGAAATATATATGTATATATATATATATGTGTGTGTGTGTGTGTGTGTGTGTATATATATATATCTTTTAACGATAAATGAAAGCGTATCCCACTGACAAAGATTACTAAGACTGAAAATTATTTTCCGAATAATGAAATGTTAGTTTTATTAAGAAGATTAAAAAACTTCCGGAGTAATAAGAGACATGAAGCAGAAATGCTTTTTAAAATTTTTAACCCTCTAATTTAGTACAGCTTAAATAATTATGAATTTTTTCTTCCGTCACAAAGTAATTTTTAGCATAGTTAATAATACTGTTAAATTTTTATCAATTGTTTGTAATTTAAAATTTATATCTTTTATACTATAATACACCTAAAGGTGTATTTTAATTTTATAACAGTTATTTTTAATTTTGAAACCCTTTCCTTTCAATTCTTGTTTTCCACTTACCACTCCCTACCAGAATGAGTTTTTAGAATAGCGTTCAATGCAAATGAGTTAGAAGTAGTAGTTAAAGGTAGTTCGACTTACTTCAAGAGAGAGTGCCTAGGAGTTCGTAATGGCACATATTTGCCTTCTGGCTACTACGTTCTTAAATCTATTACCCTCGGCCGTATAATACATGTCTCTTGATAATCGACGGCTAGTTTAATTTAAGAGCCAACTACGTGAGGTATTTGTGTCTAGCTTCGGCTAAGTTCATTTAGTTTAATATTATATTAGGTTCTTATTTTCTTATCCTAAAAGCCCAAGTGGAGGCTTCCCTATAAGTCCGAGAAGGAGCCATCTGTTATTAATTCCTTTGAGTGAATAGTAGGGTATTTAACACTTCTCCACTCTCTGTACAACTACTTGAACTCAGCGATAATTCGCTACTTAGTTCACTAGGTTCCTCGACATTGCTCTAGAAAAAGTGTTGAGAAACATTATAATATGATGAGGGACTATAATGCGATGAGCCACTTACCTTTCTGCCCTAGGAACTGTCGTTGTTCCTTTCGTTTTAGTGCGAAGTAGATTCTTTTTTGTCTACCGAAATCCATACACAGCCGTCCTCTTACTCCATTCCACATTCTGTTCTGAGATGTATTTTCTTTCGGTACTTTATATTAAATTTCAATTAATAACGGTTCTTGAAATGAAAACTAGGTTGTTCAAAACAAACAAAACCATTTTTGATATTATCAACAATTTTATTTAAACTTAAAAAGGACAAAAATATTAACTACTTTCCCATAAAATATTCAGTTACTTGTACGCAAATATCTTTAGAATAATATTTTTATGTTGCTATCCCATAAAAGTACAACTCTTTTTCTTTTTTTCCACCAAACAGCGTCCGCGGTTGGTACTCCATTTGTAAGAAAACTTGAAAAATACAATGATTAAAGATAACGGTTTAAAGCGCCAAACTTCGTTCCGTTGACTTAATAGCTGACATTACAGCAATAATATTTCTAATAAATAAAATTCAAAACAATTTATTAACGAGCGGGTTTGTTAAAGTTTAATTATAGATATAAATAACAAAGATATGTGTAAATTTTTACATACATACACTCACGTTTGTGAAAATTGCAACACCAAGAAGGAATCGTCATAATTGAATGCAATTTAATACACAGTTGAGTGGTAGTGGTACAAATAAATAATTAAATGTTCAAAGCAAACAAACAAGAACAAGAGATCAGAATCAGTATTTTGTGTGGCCACCACGCGCCGCAATAAGTGCTGCTACACGACGTGGCATGGAGTCAAACAAAGTTTGAATGTCTGACTGAGGAAGAGCATTCCATATCGTTTGTACGCGTACCCAAAGTTCGTCTGCAGACGCAACAGGACGAGGATCACGAGCAAGACGCCGACCAATGACATCCCACACATGTTCAATTGGCGACATATCCGGGGAACACGCAGGCCAAGGAAGAAGCTGTACCTGCTGCGCTGCAAAGAAGGATTTAACAATCCGAGCAGTATGAGGGCGGGCATTGTCCTGTTGAAATACAGCGCCTGGCAAGCTTTGAAGGAAGGGAACAGCTTCGGGCTGTAGAACTTCACGGATATACCGGTTGCTGTTCAGATTGCCCACAATTCGTAGCAATTGAGATCGTCTATGATATGCTATGGCGCCCCAGACCATAACTCCGGGTGTTCGTCCACTGTGGCGTTCGATAATGCACTCCGGAAGGTGGCGTTCACCGGCATAGCGTCTGACACGAATGCGGCCATCATGGTACCACAAATTAAAGCGGGATTCGTCAGAAAACACGACATGCTGCCAATCAGCACGCCAGTCTCTATGCTGATTGGCCCATTGTAGCCGCAGGCGGCGATGGTCGTGCGTTAGGGGGATCCTGTATAAAGGAGTCCGTGCGCGCAGTCCACACTGCAGCAGACGTCTACGAATTGATGAAGCACACAATGAAACACCTGTAGCTATTGACCACAGTGCTGCCAATTGTCTAGAGGAAGCTGTACGGTCCGTCCGCGCCATGCGGACCAGGTGTCTATCATCGCGAGCTGACGTCACATTTCGGGGTCCACTCCCGGATTTCCGAGTTGTCCGACACTCGTCCGTCCACTGCTTCCAAACGCGCATCACTGTGCTGCTGTTACGCTGCACACGAGAGGCTACTGCACGATACGACAATCCAGCTTCACGAAGGCCGATGATTCTCCCTCGTTCAAACTCTGTAAGTTGTTCAAATCTCGCTCTCTTTCGTCGACGAGGCATAAGTACAGATTGAGTTAACGTTTACCACTAGCAGATAACCACCGATAACCATACACGCCTCGCTACAGCCGTCTATTTATTCGGATCCATCAGCCGTTCAGAGGGCGCTGCTCAGCATACGCATGCGCTACGGATTTGCAATTCTAATCATTTGCATATCATGCGCTACTTTGCATTTCCTGAAAATTTCAGCTCACTCGCGTAAGTCCTTCATGGTGTTGCAATTTTCACAAACGTGAGTGTATTTATAAAGTAAGAAATACTATGTTTACATAGTTTGCTGTATAAATTTAATGAATTTTTGCGTCCTGTGAATATATTCAAAAGGATTCCACTTATCAATTTTATAAATAGTAATTACTAGCTCTGGCCTACCATTTTAAGTATTGTTTTAACTGTGTTGATTTCTTCTCAAAATTATTGACTTTATTCCCAGTTTTCATTTCCCGAATCCCTGAGCTCTCAATTTCTTACTTGCAGTGTTTTTTGATGTTATTCTTAAACGATTTGACCCCGTAGACACCACTTTAGTATTATTGGCACAGTTCATTATAATATTACTTTCTCAGTATTTATTATACACTGGTGAAATAAATTAAGAGAATTTTCATATTTGATCTACTATCTCCAGAACTAGTAGAGAGATTTTAATAAAATTTGGTGTGAACATAGGTTGATATAATACAAACAAAATAAACATTCAACAGTTATAGTAGACACACATGTGTGTAACAGTCATGGAAGTCTGAAGCTCTGAAACAGCGGTTTCAGAAGACAAAAAAGAAATGGGTTAATAGGGAGTATGGTCCTCTTTCTCAGCCATACAGGCCTCGCAGCGTGATGTCATACTGGAAATAAGGCAGTTTATCAGTACCTGTGGCAATTGGTCCCTCTCATTCAGCAACGCTGTTTTCAGTTCCTGGATGGTTCTCGGAGGGGGGTTGCGAGTTGCAGTTGCCCTCTCCAGAGCGTTCCAGACATGCTCTATCGGGTTGAGGTCTGGAGATCTGGCTGGCTAATCCATTCGGCGAATATCCTAACTCTCGAGAAATTCGTCAACCAGAAGAGCTTTATGTGACCTTGCGTTATCGTCTTGTAAGATGAACTCGGGGTCTACTGCAGCCCGGAAAAAGGCGAACATAGGGCTCCAAGACCTCATCCCTATACCTCACACCAGTCACAGAGCCTTTGTCAAAGACGCGGAGAGGTGTGCGGCCACCCAATGTGATCTCTGTCCAGACTATTACACCGCCACCGCCATAATTGTTGATTTCGCAGACAATGGAGGGCAGGTAGCGGGTCCGTGGCTCTCTCCATATGAAAGTATGGCGAGAATCGGTAACTAGGCTAAAACGGGAATCGTCGGTGAACAGAATGATCACCCATTGCTCCGTACTCCAATCACTATGCTGCCTGCACCATGCTAATCGGACTCTCCTGTCCGTAGACGTGAGCGGGACGCAAACAGCCGATCTTCTGGCAAACAACCCTCTCATTAAGTCTTTTGGAAACAGTCACCCTTCTTACACGGGTTCCTGTGGCTGCATACAGGTTCCGAGAGAGCTGAGAAGCTGTAGCCTCTCTGCTACACCTCGCTAAAATGGACAAATAGCGATCTTTTTGGCTGTCGTGGCTCTTGGACGACCTTGCCCAAGCTTTCTCTCGATGGATCCAGCACCCTGGAACTGTTTCCATAGGTTACACATGACGCTGGGCGTTAACTTAAACTCTCTGCATATCTGGACTTGCGATTGGCCTGCCTCTAGCCTCCCCACAGTTCGCCACCTCATTCCATCATTTAAACGCTGGTTACTTATTTTTACTGTTCCAATGTGAATTTAACCGATTGCTGCAAGATAACCCCAAGAAATTCGCCGAGGTGTGCTGGCGGACGCAATTCTTCTTACCCTCCACACGTTTTTAAAGCCTGTTTTACGACTGGCTCCGCCTAGACACACGTGTACGCTTACGTATTTGCATTTTTATCTAGAAGCAGCGGTTTTTCTTTCAATTCAGTTCCTTTCATGCAATTCGATAAAATATGCAAATTCTCTTTATTTATTTCACCAGTGTACTTATCTCATTATGTTTATCTGATATTTTTGTCACATCAAAGCAGATGTTCTCAATTTAATGTGTTAATTTCATATTGTATTGAAACTATATTGTAATTTCTTTATGCCCTAAACCATTATTTTTAATAAATACTGGACGGGTCAACTCTAGATCCTTTGGAAAGCTTCAGTTCATCTTTAAAAACTCTTATAAAGCTTGCAAATATTTTTAAGATTTAGTTAGTATGGGTACATGGTACATCGCTGGTGACCCCCTATACTTTTATCCCTACCTGTACCTGCTTATATCGTTTGCTAAATAGCGTCTCAACCGTTTATTATAAGAATTATAGTTATTACAAAACAAAGATAAAAAAATCCGATAAATGACAAATTTATAGGTTTATTAGAAAATCGTTTTTTGGTATTCTATTACAGAGGCATGATGCACCATTTAATCGTGAAATGTGATACACACGAGCAGCCACTGGAGAAAAAACTTTGATAATAAATCATTGTAGAGGAATATCATTAAAAGTTTTCGACAGTCCTTTGAAAATCAACAGGCTTCTTGTTGAAATACATGAAGTGAAATTATCCATATTCACAATTAAAATTAATAAGTTTTAAATGCACACTCTGACTTCAGTTATTCTTATGATTTATAATTAGAAAACACTTCTTGTATTTCTAGTTCGAATGAGAAATTGAACACCTTCTCTCCAATGTACATCAGAATTCCACATGCATCCGGTGTTCTTTCATATTCGCCAAGCTGGTTCTGAAAATAAAAATAACATGTACACATGAATGTTAAATTAAAACACCACACACAGAAAAATACATATATGGTGCAAAACTGTATCGTTATATGCCGCATTAAATAGAATTTTAATACCGCAGTTGAAAGTGAAATATAACTTTAAACATCATTCGTAATGCAATGTATTACATAATAGGCAAGCATTTAAAAACAAAATAACTTTATTTCTTTATTTAACATTAACTTTATTTATTAATTTATTAAACATTAACTATATTTCTAAATCACCACCAACAGAAATGAAAAATGCAATCTATAAATAATCCAATGAATAACTTAGATTCCAAAGGTGTAAATGAAATTAAAAACTGGGCTGATAAATTAATACAAAATCAGCAAGCCTTATTTCAAATGAAGTAAGTCTAAAAGTTAATTAGTAAAGTCTGAAATTTGGGATAAATAAACAAATTTACAATTTCATATATCTCAAATTAAAAATGCATAACACATCACACCTATTCCATTTTAAATCTGTTCTAACACTGGTACTATTGAAACACTTGTACAATATTTACTTGTTTTATATAAGCACCTTTCTGAATTATTTTGGGTTCCATGACATTCCGACTACAGCTACGAATCTAGCAGAGCAGTATAACAAAACTGATCTTCAGCAAACTGCATGCGAAAAATAAGTAATAACAAGTCATGCGTTTATTTAAGAATATAATATGATATATTATTTTTATAGTGTACTTTCTCATATATAAAGTCGAGTGACAGCTGAAGATATTAAGTAAAAAAAAGTATATGGTAATGGATTTATTGTTAGATTTTCGACAGGTAATTTCTGAAATTTTAACTGTTTTTGTTTTCCCATGGTCTATAGAAATCAAAAGAGAAGCCTATATTTCTGAGGTCGTAATGAGATCAAGTAACCAGATTTTTTTTGTTTTTAAATTCAAGCGAAGAGATGATGTCTAAAACTTTAGAGAGTTACATCATTATCATCATACGAGCTTTAAATAACAATATAGAGATAATGAGTGCCCTCATCGTCAATCGTGATTGTCATAAATTTATGTGGTTGGCAAATAACATTACACACGTATGCATTTTAATGCATTTAATGCAAACGGGCAATGTAGACATCACTGAATCTTTAGAGTAATTTCCGTTTTGTGCTTCAGTTGAAATATCTGGGGAAGGCGATGATTAAGCCAGATCGCCAAGGCGAGAAATCAGGCGATTTGGAAATGTATATCGGAGTACATCCTACTTGTATTTGCTGTCGCACCCTCTGATTAAAAACTAGTTGTATCAACTATAAGTCTTGCCCACATTTCTGGGGATCATCATCGTTTCGTCGCAATACCCACTTAACTTCTGCGATTCAATCGTTTTGATCGAAGACTTGCATCGCCGTAATGCAATTATACAACCAATTGTCTATGTAAACTAATTGCCAGATTTCTAGCTCTCCACCGGTACGTACGCCACACATCGACTTGTCTCTTCTTGCAAGATTCTTAACTCAAATTGGTGAATACAATATACGATACCCTATATATCTTACTGATATTTGGGAATTCCGAGGAGCAGATGTATATTTGACTTGTCGGCGAATTGAGAAATTTCTTGAAAACTTCTAACTCTTCTGTTCACTTTTTACAAAACTGATCAAATTAATCTTTGATCAATTAATCTCTAATCAACTTATCGTCCAATTTGTCTATTAAATTTATTTTAAATACAGGGTGTTTGTAAAGTCCCTGACTCATTTTGATGTTTAATAACTCATAAAATAATGAAGATATAAACAAACTTATGGCATTTATTGATGGAATAACTTACATATTTTCCTTTTCAGGTTTGAATATCTTTGCTTTGTAAATAGTTATTATTTAGATCAAACCAAACAACATAACAAACAAACATAACAAACGAAAATTTCTCTCAAGTAAATAGTAGTCGTGGAAAGTATATCATTTAGAAATAATATAAAAATTTATTTTCATCACCTGAAACGTTTATATTCATTACACTGCCTTCACATGCACATTAAAAACTGAAATACATTGGAAAAAAAGAATTATGGAAAGAATAAAACGAAGAAAATTTCCTTTACGTTTAGCCATTATTTAAGATCCAACTCGAAAAAATGATAAATATCAAGTGAAAGAATTAATAACTGTGTTTGCAACAGAAAAAAATTGAAGAAAAGTCTTAAAACGCAAACGCGCGAGAATCAAAGTAACAAATGATTCTTTTTATTTTCCCTCTCGACAAAATATTTCCCGGAAGATACCAAATTCCTAAACAAGCCATGTGGGTACAAACTACGGACAATTTCCCCCCTACTCATTACCGGAATCCCACAAAAGAACGCACTCTCCAGGCTGTCGTAAAATAGTCTTCAAGCCTCAAGCCCTAGAATTCCTACCCCTGCTACCAACGAAAAACTGTTCCGAGCCCCCAGTTGCGGTACACTTTGCTCAGCACGTTTATGTCCCATCCCACGGGAAATGTGTGGTTTATATGTTCCGGTTAAAGGTTTTTATACCTTTCGTTAATCTGCATGCAATATAGTTGTAGAATTAACAAAAACTTAAAAGTTTAAGTACACAGTTAAGTAAAAATAAAGTAGCCGTTAAGCCTAACTAACCGCCATTTTTTTTTACATTCAAAACTCAGTAGAATAGGGCATTAAGTCAGTTTCCACACCTTCAATGTCTTTTTGCTGACTGAACCAAAAGTAATCTTTCAGTTTTGTGCACCGAAAAATCTGCCTTCATACCTGCTGGCCGAATTGTTTGTTTTTGCGTAAAGACTCTAATTTTAATTGTAATTTTTTAAAAAGATTTTAACTATATTTGGTGTTTTATGTTCTTTTGTATTTTACAAATTTTATTGAAGATAATTTTAGTATTTATGTATTTTCGCCTTGCCGCGAGGTGAGAACTGAATTACTCGGGACTACTTGCCGCGAGAATGAGAAATATAGCTCTAACGAAATTCGATAAAATAAATTTAAATCAAATGCAGCAAAAAATGTGTATAACTCAATAGGCCTTGCAAGGAAGTCATATGTTGTCCACATCCGATATTTTACTGTAATCAAATGTACTACGCTTCTTAGTACTACTTCTCTTAGTGTTCAGTTTTCTTTTTTCTCAACTACAACTATTTTGCTTAGTAAAAAATATACACTTCGAAAAAAAAAAGTTCTATATCTCCCGTTCTACTGGGCCGAGTGACGAAATTCAACTTGCGTTTTTCATGCCTAGCGCGACTTAGGATATATATTTGATTTCCATATAGCATTGTTCTAATATTCATATATAGGTATTCTGACACAAAATCGGACCTTTTCTGAAACGTCATGCCATTTTTTTTTTCGAATCTACTACTCAAATTATGCCTAAATATTAAATTTTGTAAAATTTGGGGCGAAATTTACGGTGAAATTCAAAAATTTATTTTGGCGAATTTTCTTCAGTTTGCGCCAAGAATAATTCACTTGGCGAACTTCTTAATTTATAGCAACCTTTTTTCCTTTTTTTTTTCCTCCATTGCACGACGGAAAAAAGTAGTTGTTCAGACTTTTAAACAATTTTAAAAAAGTGCGTAAACCATATTTGACGTTATTATCGCTTATAACAAATAGGCCAAATTTCAAAACGCGCCAGTATGTAAATTCACGTATATCTCAGGAAATTTTGAATAAAATCTCTAGTTTTTTTTTTCAGGTATGCTTAGAAATACATCTACTTTACGATGATACTAAAAATTTCATAGATTATAATTTAAAACGTTTTCAAAAAATTTATAAAATTATTTTAAAATACAAATTTAAAAAATGAACATAAAAAATGGGCGAATTTTATTTGTAATAAACCTAAATTTCGAAACCTGAAAGGAAGAATTGAATAAGTTTAATAAAAAGAGAAAGATTTATAAATATATACCTAATTCAATTAACATTGAGGAGCTAAAATTTTGAGAGCTAATTTTTTATAAACTATTCGTGCGACTTTTACAAAATTTGGCACTGTAGCATCATTTGAGTCGTAGAATCGAAATATGGAAACAAAATGGTACGTTATGTCGAAAAAATCCGATTTTATTTCAAACTATTTATGTTAGAACTATGCTATGTATAAATCAAATACATATGTCAGTCGCGCTTTCGAGACATTAAAAACGCAAGTTGAATTTCATCAATCGGCCCAGTAGAACAGGAGAGATATAGAATTGTCCATTTTTTTTTCGTACATAAAAGAAGTTAATTTTTAAAACGTTTAACAATAGCTTTGTATATGTCTTTGTGTTCAGATCAAAAACAGATAACGTAGAAAGCAATTTAAACAAAGACTACGACAATACACATATCCTTCGATTTTTTTTTTATTTTGTCATCAAGAAGAAAGTTATTATTGTCTTGATCCGTAAAAACTAAGTAATTAAGATGTCCAGGGAAAAAAAATCCAATTATTTTCGTAAGAATACTCGCTTTGGATTTCCTTACTCATAAATTCTCTTCTTTCTCCACATGCAGAGTTTTAAATCCCATATTCTGTCGTTTTTTGAATAAAAGGGATTAATTAAAAACAACAAATCCATTTCAGGTTGCTTAGCAACAATGAGCAATAGCTAAATTTGAAACGTTATCTGGATGCAAAATACGGGCATTCATTAAATTTTCTATCCGAATATTGAATTCAGAGGAATGGTATATTTAAAACAATTACGAAATCTAAATACATAAAGCGTTATGTATTAGAAGATCTTTCTTCTCCCTCCCCCTATTTGTGAGAGTTTAACTTCATTACTGACTTTTCTCTTTATGCAATTTAAAATATTTTGGAAACAACGTTGCATTTAATTGCTTTTTTTCAAGAGCTTTCTGATAGCCGATGCACCATTTTGTCCTTCACTTGTGCCTTATGTAAAAATGAAATATCGCAGCATGCCTATAAAATAATTTAACATGCAATTACAAAAAAAATCTGAAATATTTCAGATTTTAAATTACGTCCAAAGGGACGTTTATTTAACATTTT